>JAOUZG010017399.1:919179-933575 GCA_026289955.1 Argiope argentata
TATATATATATATATATATATATATATATATATATATATATATATATTAGAGAGAGAGAGAGACCAAAGCTACCAAAGTATTCGATTCCAAACAAAGATTCCAAAATATAGGAAGAAAAAAAAATTCTGTTTATGGATTTAACTATAGTCCAAAAAATATATAAAGACCAAAGCAACCAAATTAAACTGATCCCAAACAGGGATTCCAAAAATAGGAATTTTTTTTCTGTCAACGGATTTAACTACAGTCTAAAAATATATATAGACCAAAGCAACCAAAGTGAACTGATTGCAAACAGGGATTCCAAAAATAATGATTTTTTTTCTATCAACGCATTTGACTATAGTCGAAGTAAGAAAATCTGTCGATGACCCGAAAAATTCCCATATACCAAAATTGATAATAGAATTAAGGGTTAAAATTTTTCTATTTTGTATTTGTTATTCTTATATATATATATATATATATATATATATATATATATATAATTGAAGTATGAACTAATAGTGAAAGCAGTTGTAATGATTAAATATATTTATAAATGGTAAAGGTAAAAGGAAATGAAAAAGGGCACATTAGCAATTATTCAGAAAAAGCTAAAAAAATTCCTTTTATATATTTTTTCAAATATATGTTTATAATTCAAAATGATAACTTTAAAACTAGATTTTGTATGGGGATTTTTCTATACAAAATCGAATTAACTCTAATCTTTTCCACAAAAGTCAACTATGATACATTAAATTATAGGAAAATATACCTCTAAATTTTCTCTTTATATTCAATTATATAAAAATATGTCCCTAAATTTTTTCTAAAAAAATTAACACAGACAGTAAAATCTCAAGCTTTTCAGAGTCTTTATTATATTATAACTTCTATCCAATATTCTAACATGCATTTAAAGAACAGCTAAACAAGTAAGAGGTAAGAACTCAAGCTGTTTTTTTTCCCTCCGATTATAAAAATGTCTCCATTTATTTTAACGGGCAAAAAAAAAAATCTTCGTGAATTCTTTTTAATAATAAAGATCCTTAAAATTTGAAAATGTTTTTTTTTTGCATTTTCTTATTTTAATTTCTGTAGAAAAGTTCTCTAGCCATTGTTATTTTCTTAGAAACAGATTTATTTTTTTATTTTTCTTAAAAATAAATAGATTCTTTGGGAATAAAATGGGCGAAGTAAGAAGGCATTTTTAAGATACGCACTTTTTTAAATGTCCTAAAAATAATGTTTTTATTTAAATAACTTTCTGCACTTCAGTGTTAATTTTATATTTAATTATATCAAATATGTGAGATTCCTGATGTTTTAAAATTTTTATAACGAATAACGATTTTTATTTGTAATTATGAATTGATCGTTATTCTATTATAGTTATTTTCTTTAAAAAATTACAAAAAGTATGCTATTATAAATAATTTCGTTAAATCGATTACAAAATTCTATCGATATTTCAATACACCAAACTTTATGAAAATGTGAAGGTATGAAATTGAATGGGAAAGAAAGGGTTAATTCCATTTATCTTCCTTCAAACATTTTACGCACTCTGGTTATACCATCATATGAGGCATATGATATAAGGAAATGGTATTCTAATATTAGTAGGATATCCCAGAACTTTTTCAAATATCCAATATTAAAGTATAACCTCGTCTACTACAGGTATATAAATCGCCGTATACAAATTGGTATAATTAATTGGCATTAAAAAAAATTTCTTGAAAATTCACCATGCAGAAATGATTTACTATACATATTCAATGAATAAATTTCTCTAACTTATAGTGGGAATGTAATTATGAGGAGTTTCAATTACGATTGCAATTTTTTATAATACCCTTTGAATAGGAAGAAAGTCCACATTCCATAGTGGACCTGCTATTATGAGCAGATGGTTGCATGATTGTGATATTTAAAAAAATAAACTCTGTTTAAAAGTAATTAGCTAACATACATAAGGAATAAATTCCATTTGATAGTGACAGGCGGATAGGATTAAGTAGCATCATGATTGAAAATTATCCATCCTTTTCATTTAATAATCTTACCTGTATGTGGAATAAATCTCCCATTCCATAGTGGACCTGCTTGTATAAGTGATTGGCATCATTATTGTGATTTTTTTTTTAATTTTTTTTTATTGTTTTGCAGTCATTAGATGACATACTTGAAAAACCCATTCCATTATTTCATAGTGACCTGCAATTATGGGAAACGTCATGATGGATACATATACATCGTACAGATGCAATAATCTTATATACATGAGGAAAAAATCCCTACTTTCTTTACTAGACCTGTGGGTATAAGTAACTGGTATCATGATAGTAATTTTTTTAAGTAAACATTGAATAGAAGTAATGAGCTAACATACATGAGGAATAAATCCCTACTTTCCGTGAGTATGAGTAACTGGTATTATGATTGCAACTTTTTTGTAGTAAACATTAAATAGAAGTAATTAGCTAACATAAATGAGAAATAAATCCCTACTTTCCATACTGAACCTGTGGGTATGAGTAACTGGTATTATGATTAAAATTTTTTTAAGTAAGCATTGGATAGAAGTAATTAGCTAACATACTTCAGGAATAAATCCCAATTTCACATTAACTTGCAAATATGAGTAACTGCATTCATAACAGTGAATTATCCCTCATAAAGTTTGAATGACCTTACATATATGAAGTATAAAATCCCAATATTTTATGGTGGAAAATAGAAATTACCATCATGATAGCAATTTAATAAAATATTCTCTCTCTCTCTCTCTCTCTCTCTCTCTCTCTCTCTCTCTCTCTCTATATATATATATATATATATATATATATATATATAGTAATTTTGCTAACACGATATGAAGTTATGAGTGATTCGCAAATTAGTAAAGGAGAAGAATGCTTCCCTTTAAACAAATTTTCTACCGCGCAACATACATTCGATATGCCATACTAATGATTTTAATGATACGACATGTTATTCTTTGTTTAAGATTATAAAATGAAATAAAAATAATAGCGATTGAGAAGTATCGAGAGAAAAAGACGATACAGTAAATTTATATATTATTTAAAATATGTTTATATATGTTTATAGGAAAAAGAAAGTTGAAATTGAAATAGAAATGGTAAATGTATCTGTTTCTACGAGATAACTAAATATCTCTACGTGTGCTTCTTATTCTTCAACTCAAAAATAATAAATAAAAATTGCTACTATTATTATAATGGAGAATTTTATTAATTTAAATATTATTACAAAACCCATAAATAAATGTAGATGCTCTCGTTTTTAAATCTAAGCACTAAACAACACATTATACTATATATGAGCATTCAGTTAGGTATAATTTGAGAGTGCTTGCTAAAATTGGAAAAATAAAGATTAAAATAAAAACCATAAAGAAAATGAAATTTTCGATTGTAATTATTATTTTTAAGGCAGTATTCATCGTGATTAATTTAAGTCATTAACCAATTGAAAACAGTTTGAAACAATCCCGAAACCTTTCCATCGGTCTCTATCCCTCTATTATATATATATATATATATATATATATATATATATACACTGAAGTGACAAAAGTCATGGGATAGCAATATGCAAATATGCAGACGGCCGTAGTATCGCAGCAAAAAATTATAAATACACAGTTCGTTTTCCAGAGCTATCATTTATGTTCAAGTAATTCATGTGAACAGGTTTTTCGTGATTTATGGTGGCACGACGAGAATTAACAGACTTTGAACGCGGAATGTTAGTTGGAGCTAGACGCATGGGTCATTCCATTGCGGATATCGTTAGTGAATTCAACATTCCGAGATCCACAGTATCAAGAGTGTGCCGAGAGTATGAAATTTCAGGTATTACATCCCATCATGGATAGCGCAGTGGGCGACCACCTGCACTTAACGACCGAGACCGCCGACGTCTGTGTAGAATGGTCAATGTTAATAGACATGCAACACTTCGTCAAATAACTGCAGAAATCAATGTGGGACGTACGAGAGTCGTGTCCGATAGGACTGAGCGGCGAAATTTGACTTCCTTGGGATAAGACAGCAGACGACCGACTCGAGTGCCTTTACTGACAACACGACATCGCCTGCAGCGACTCTCCTGGGCCCGTGAGCATATCGACTGGTCCCTAGACCAGTGGAAAACCGTGGCGTGGTCAGATGAGTCACGATTTCAGTTGTTACGAGCTGATGGTAGAGTTCGAGTCTGGCGCAGACCCCACGAAGCCATGGACCCAAACTGTGAGCAAGGCACTGTTCAAGCTGGTGGTGGCTGCATAATGGTGTGGGCTGTTTTTACATGGCATGGACTCGGTCCTCTGGTGCAACTGAACCGATCATTGACTGGAAATGGTTATGTTCAGCTGCTTGCAGTTCACTTGCAATCATTCATGGACTTCACGTACCCACACGACGATGGGATTTTTATGGATGACAATGCGCCATGTCACCGGGCCAGAACTGTTCGCGATTGGTTTGAAGAACATTCCGGACCATTCCAACGCATGATCTGGCCACCTAGATCGCCCGATATGAATCCCATCGAGCATTTATGGGACATCGTCGAAAGGTCCGTTCGTGCCCAAACTCCTGAACCATCCACACTTTTACAATTATGGACGTCTATACAGACAGCATGGCTCAATATTCCTGCAGGGGACTTCCAACGACTTGTGGACTCCATGAAACGTCGAGTTGTTGCACTTCGCTGGGCTAAAAGAGGACCTACACGATATATCCAGTCATCGCATGACTTTATATATATATATATATATATATATATATATATATATATATATATAAAATTTTGTAAACTTTCATTTTCAAACTTTTTAGCTGGTAAGCAAATTTTTGGAGCTAGATAGATTTTTAGATGAAATAACAACTATAATGTCATAGTTCTACGTCAGTCTTTTAAAAACGCAAATGTTTTCAAAGAAGCATACATAATAACATTACTATACTGGTAAAAGTAGGTAAAAATTTTCCCCCGTGAATTTCGGAGACATAAAAAGCTTTTAACTAAAACAACATCATGTCCTCACATTATAATAAATTTCTGTGTGTAAAATTTTTAAAAAATTTCTTTACATTAACTTAGCACATAAATAGTATACCCTCAAACTACTATAATTATGTATACATAAACATTAAAAAAAGAAATACACTCTTTTTTTCAACAAGAAAGGACGAAAGAAAAGGAAGAAACAGTTTTCCTACTGATGTATCTTGGAAATAATTCCATACGTTTCAATGGCTTTTTTTTGCAACCTAACCGGATGGTCTTCTAGGTTTATTACTGATTCAGAGTCACTTTAATATGCATATATATGTATATCCATAACGTAAGTTTTTTTAAAAAAGTAATTCATTAGATAGTTTAAAAGTTGCTTTTATTGTAAAAAGTAATATATAGATCTGAATAACAAGATGGATATCGCCTTATTGAATTATTATACGGTTTTGTCTCTTCGAGTAGAAAAAACATATTTCATGGTGTAACATTATTTGACAATCAGCTTGTTTACTTTTATTTAAAAAATATGCTTCCTTTTTAGCAACTTATTTTTTATCAATATTAACTTTCTAACAGAAATTCAAGCACAAAAAATTAGTTTAGTTGCAAAATATTTATTATTTAGGTAATAACATATGAAAAAAAAAGAGTTTTAAACCGTATGAGAGCCTTATCATCGGAAATTGCTAAAAAAAGAAAATATATATATTTATACATGATTCATAATTGAAGAAATTGTTTGCATAATACATAGCAGTATTCCGTTCAATGAAAATAATCTTCAGTAAGTAAACTTTATTCCTTACGAAAAACAGCCAAGAGAAATTTAATAAACAATGAAAAAAGTGATCTATACGATAATATTATCTCAAGATCAGAAGAAGCTGAGTGAATTTCATAATTCTTTCCAGAATTCTTAAACATTTAATGTACATACATTAAAGACGTTGAAGAATGAAAAACATCGGTTCAATGTAAAACCTTTCTCAAACAAATAGGATTTTTTCAGTGCTCCGCGTATTAAATGATGATGAAAAATACATACTTAAAAATAATTTGTTTCCATCATAAAATGAAAACATAATCCGAGACAGAAAAAAAGTTAATTTATACAAAACTCTTGCGTTATCTTGTAACATGATAGACTTGATTCTAGTATGCTTATGAATTTTTTAAGTAGAAGCCTAAAAGGGAACCAATGGATCTCTCCAACATACTTCTTTTAAACAAGCAAAACTTTAAAAATAAAAATAAAAAGAAAGAAACCCACGATTATTTCTTAAACAAATGTATGTTTTCAAAATTCCGGAGATTTTTTCCCTTTTATTGTTACACAGATTTTTCGACTTTTTTTTATTTATTAAAATATTTTTATAAAAAAACCAAGTCTCTGCATTATACAGAGAACTTTTTGTCATTCCATATTCCGTGGCTATTTGCATGATTGCTGCTGATGCCACTTCACAAAAAGAATTGCTGGTTCATGTTTCAAACGATTTTTTTTTAATTTTATTCTTTGGTAAAGAAATGTAAATGTTATCGACTCGAAACTATACGGTAAACAACATATTACATCATAGATAAGCTTTTTGATTTTGCATCGAACAATTTTATTTCTTTTCCTGAACTTCATTTACTACTTCACGACAAGCGAAAAAGAAGATTTTGGGTGAAAAAAATAA
The DNA here is from genome assembly GCA_026289955.1 of Argiope argentata. Taxonomy (NCBI): domain Eukaryota; kingdom Metazoa; phylum Arthropoda; class Arachnida; order Araneae; family Araneidae; genus Argiope; species Argiope argentata. Next base: position 925,903 of record JAOUZG010017399.1, read on the forward strand.
GGAAAAAAGAAAAATAAAGAACACTTATTTTTCCCATTTTTTTTTCTTTCTCTTTTCTGCTATCCGTTTCGTTCTTTTTCTTTTTCTCTTCTTTTTAGTTTAACCTTCCGGGTTCCGTGTAAAACAAAGCAGCGGCAAAAGCTGATTTCTTTTAACATGTATGACTAACAAGGTAAGTCCTTTGAATCATGAGAAGATTTTACATTGGCGTTGATTCAAGCGTAAAGACTTGTTGAGGTTGCCATGGCTATCCCTGGTGAGCTATTTTTCTCGCCAAGTTGGTAGAAAATCTCAGGAAAATTGCTCTTTTGACCCAGTTAGATAAAAAAGAAAGAGAATGGATGATGCTATTATGGACTATATTATATGAAACTCGATAAACTGAATGTAAGAAACTTCTTTTAAATCAACAGCCTTATTTTTCTTCGTCTGTTCCTTAAAAGAAAACAAGAAACATTATTATTTTTGACATTTACCGTCTATTCATTTTTTTTCTTTTACTTTTTATCTCCTATTAAATGACTTTTCTAGATTTAATGAATGAAAAAAAAAACAGCAAATAATATATTTACAAAAAATTCATATAAAAGAAAATATCGGTTTAAATTATATATCGAGAAATTTTCTTTCTTGACTTAGATTAGAAATTGTATGGTATGATGAGACTAATCAGAATAATTATCCAGAGTATTAATAATTATCAATTTCACAATATCCATTCCTATCATGATAGATTCGCTAATTTCTAAACAATTTAAGAAAAAAATACATTTTCTTTCGAAAACATACTTTAAATGACTTAAAGAATTGGATTTTATATTAATAGAACCAATAAATATACTGCTGAAAAAATTACAAGTACTCAATTTTATATCAATTACTCGGTTATATTATGAATATTTAGTAATAATATTTTGACCTTCTTATGTTCAAAATGAACATTCATGTACTTCTGCTTTCAATACCTACCTAATTATGAAAACTCTAATAACACTGATTTAGATAATAATAAATAATCAATAGCAGCCTTGGAGAAGATAGAAGCCAATAAAATAGCAACTTATTTTACAGAAATCCTTAAAGATGACAATCATCGTTCATAATAATTTTTTTACTGTCATTTTTGATGATCTAATGATTACAATTATTGGTCATAATAATTTTTTACAGTCATTGTTGATGATCTAATGATTACAATTATTGGTCATAATAATTTTTACAGTCATTGTTGATGATCTAATGATGATAATCAATGTTCATAATCATGGGGCATTCATTGTTTGATTACCTAAGATGACAATTATTTTTTATGACGACCATTTTCAGTCTTTGAAGATTTATATTTTCTGTTAAAAAATTAATATAATACATAAAAATTAATGTGTAAAAGATATTTTCCTAAATAATAATAAATAGATCGAAAAATGTAAATTTCTTTTTTATGAAACACATTTATTGATTCAAGCAGTATCAAAATTTTGTTTTTAATTTTTATTTAAATCTTATTATCAATTGGAAATATATGCATATATATTACAATTTATAAACTAACTTTTAAACCTGACACTTTCTATAAAAAACAACAAATTTGATTTCAATGCATAATAGAGATTTTAAATTTGTAATACATTTTTTAAAAATTCATCTCTCATGGAAACTGTAATAAATTATTTACTGCCTATACGTTTGAAAGATTTACTCTATTGGTTTTGTTTTGTTTTTCTTTTTCAAATTCATTTAATGAACTTTCTGATTCTTATGAAAGCTGTCAACTTAGAAATTTCATATATTAATAGAAACTAAAGGGCGTAGATTAAAGGCTGGGCAATTGACAGGGGGCAAAATAAACCGAAAATGGGTAGCAGATTCGGAACATTCTGAAATATTCTCAGTGTAATTGAAAGTGGATTACTCTGTTCCATTAATTATTATAAACTAACACTTTGATACTTGAAATGTTGTCTTTAGAAAATGTCTGAAATAAGCACCTGCATAGAACATTATGAATGAAATTGAATACTGTTAAATAAGGAATTAAATTTCACAATTTTGACATTTTCAGTTAATAAAAAGCAAGATACTCTAATGTTTAGAGTATTACTTAGAATAATCATAGTTAAAATCAATAAAAATAGCTTTTCATTACTTCGAATATTCTGTTGAAAGTAGACTGAGTCCTAATATTTCAAATTGCAACAAACTAAAGCACAATGTTTCCAAGAAAGGCTATTACAAAGTATTTTTAAACTAATTGGAAATAAACTAAGCATTCTAGATAAATTACTCCCCGGAATTTTCTCTGAAACATCCTTTGATTGTTTAAGGCATATCACTCTATTTAATTGATCTTAATTCACATACAGTACATTCTAGACAAATTATTCCTCGGAATTTTCTCTGGAAAATCCTTTGATTGTTTGAGGCATATCACTCTATTTAAATGATCTTACTCCACGTACAGTAAAATCATGCTATTTAATCTATATTTCACCACTGAATTTCTGCAACAATATTTTACATATTTTTTAAACATGTAAATTAACTCTCTTCCTGATTTTGTTATTGGTGGAGGGCATCAAAGTATATTCAAAACTTTTATATTCCTTGATTATAGAACTTCAGATATTTTATAATTTCCATCGCGTTACTAAGTTTGCAGTATCAGTTGAAAGCTGCTTAGCAAATAAATGACCCGAATTAATGAACCGACGAATCGTTATTGTTTTTACTGTTTGATTGGGATTTTTATCTCATCCAGCATACTCTCCAGTTCTGGATCCATTTGATTATTACTCATTTCTGTCCTTAAAAAATTCTTTTCACGATAAGCCCTAAATCCATCAATAAAATAATAGCGCACCTAGAAGATTATTTCTTGTCCAAAACACAAAATTTTTCGAAAGAAGGTATAATGACGATTTCAGAGATAGACAAAGGTAATAGAGAAAAAGGGTTCTTTGGTTACTATTGGCATTTGCCGTCTACAAGCCCACCTATGCATCAGAGAATTTAGACCGAATGGGCGTCTCTTGTTTTAAGGGTACCTAGGGCCAAGAATACGACTTAGCTACACACTATCACATTCGCTTGCACGACTACTTTTTACACAGGGGTGGGGGCACAATCACACAGCTCACAAATAGAACAAAGAAGAACAACTATATCCTAACCGGGACTGGAACCTGGGATGCCTAGTTTAGGGACCTTACCTCTGTGCAAGGACGCCAAAGTAAAAATGATTCTTATGTAATAAAATAAATAATATTGTTACGTTTTCAGCGTAGTGGGTTCAGATTAAATGGACTTTACTTGAGGACCACACAAACACATTTATTTGCGGCTATTTACAAGTATTTACAGGATGACTTGATAAAGTAAAACCTCAGATAAACACAATCCAGCAGTCATCAGTCACTGATATCGGAAATACAAGCCTTACGCACAAAAAACCCAGACTGCAAAACAGCTATCGTATAGCACAGTAAACAGTAAATCACAGCGAGCTCAGTAATACAACATTAACAGCAAACGTAAACACAGCTCACTAATTATAAGCTTGAAAATTAATCCGCTTGTCCAGCGAGGCGCTTCTCTTCCGAGAGGAAACTGCCGAAACTACGGCAACCGGTCCCTTATGTAGCCGAGGGAGCGCACGCCCAAAAAGTACGTGGACCTTCATGTACGATCCAGTGGCTTCTAGACTATTCCTTTCGCCAAGCCAACCCGGCTGGCGCGAAGATCCTCGTCGAACGTCGCCAACTTCCGTGGAGCTCGACCGCTTGTAACAATATCTTAAACGTAAATATTTGTGCTTACTTCATGTTAGAAATAGGTTGTCCCCTAATTCCTTTCCTAATATGTAAACTTTTAAACCAATTGAAAACAAAATTTTACATAGAATTACCATAGTAATGAGACAGCATTGTAGATTTTATATAGTGAAATCACAAAGTTTCTGAAATATACATACATTTATACATAAGTGAAAGTACAAAAAGACAGACGGTGAACATTTTGACTTATTTAATTAGAAATAATAAACTACTTTTTTAGATACTGAAAGTATGAATTCAATTTCATTTAGTTAAGTTAATGCATATGTTACTAATGCATTATCACACTACATGTACGCTGAAATTCAAACCAAGAGAGAATGAACTTCTAACAAGAATGGTTTCAAATTTTAAGCATATTTAATTTTAAATACAAAATATGTGTACCAAATTTTATTTATGTGGATATTCGTGGCTTGTAGTTATCGAGCTTACCGAATTCAAATTGCTGGATAGGTAAACTGTATTTGGACGAAACATCCTCTTCTTAATGCATTTTGTTCATAATTCGACAGTAATATCAAATTTGATGTAAAGATGAAAATTGATCTTTCATTTGTTTATTCAAAACGTTTTTGCTTTTTCTAATTCACAGAGCGAGAAGTAGATAGACATTATTATTAATAAAAAAAAACACTAATCGAATTCGGAGAGGCTTGAAAAGAAGAAATGTTTCAAAATTACGCTTTCGAATTTTTCGATTATTATTAGATTTTTTATGTGAAAAGAAAGTCTAAAGGGTGATTGAATTTAAACATAATTCACTTAAATATATTTAAAAATTAATCAGCCTTAGTCAATAGCTTTAGTTTTTTAAAAATAAATCTTTCTATATAAAGTATGCAGACGAAATATATTATTACGGGTAAAAATTTCGAACTTGAAATTCAGCCCGGAAAACGTATGTTAAAAATTATATCTATTAGTAAATATTGTAACGAATAATTCCCACACAAGAACGATGGGAAAATACATTCTTTTTTGTCTATGAAAAATCGTATTGAATATTCGCAACACCAGCTTCATATTCACTGCGAATTAACTCTATTTAATCCACTAATCACGGTTAACAGTAAAGTTTAAAACCCCCACCACAGAGAAAAGACGCTTTCTCAAGCTCAGTCAACTAACTAGCTTGATCTCCGCATTGATTTGATTCCCTTCTTTAAACTGCGCCTTTCAAAGAGCGTCATACTAAAGCTGCGGGGCATACTCAGAAACGGCTTGCTCATTCGAGGCAAGTCTGGAAATTTCTGCAATATTCTACAAATCTTTATTTTTTAGTTTCTACAACGCCTTTTAGCGTGTAGCAGTAACCGTTGTTGGCCAAATTAGTCAAATATTGGCGATCTTCTGTTGTAAATTTCCTTAGAACGGCCTTTTCTCGCTGACAAGTGATAGCATTACAATTAATTTTATACAATTAAACTTCTTATAGATATTTACAATATTTACATAAAAATGCATACATATTTATAATTTACATAAAATGAATAACAAAACTAACAAACTCTTTGAGTTAGTCGGATGACATTTGGTGTATGCACCAAATTTATAGAGTTTTAAACAAAATCTTCAAAGCGAAGTCTCTCCAATTATCCGAGCACAAGTGAACACATTAACTATAGGACCTAAAAGACGGGCTAGATACTTTTTTTACTAAGATTTAATATTAAATTATAGATCCGTACTAAATTTTGCATCAAACTTGATAAGGGTTGTCTTTTTGCATATATGTAAGTTAGCATGCATATTAGCTGTGTTTTAGCATACATGTAAACTCAATAATTCAAAAACTAGCATTTTAATTACACAAAATATACTTCGCCCTAATAATTTTTGTACACTCATAGTTGTAATTTATTTTCAAATTTTGAAATAATTCTGTAAAAATAGAGACCATTTTTTGCAGTTCTCATGTATGTTATTGCAATAATTCAAAAACAGTGTGGTTTTATTAAATGAAAATTGGTGTGCAACATTGTTATTATTATTGTAGTCCTATTTCAAATTCAATTTGAATGGTTATGCGATATGGCGTTCGAAATATATTTTATTTTCTAGTATTTTATATATATTTATGTGATGTTGGCGAATAACTTTCACGAAATATCTTTTTTCTGCATGAATCTAGCATGTGATCTTGGCCTTTCTTTCGGCGATGAACCTACGGTAATACAGAAAAACAGATTTCTTTTCCTGTTCTACAAAGCATTTGGTTGGATTTCTCATATATTATTTAATCATTTCACTGTTGTTCAATTATCCCAAGTATTTATTTTTGATAATTAACTTTACTTACTAATCTTTTCGCTTCAATTAATAATATAAATTCTCATTAAATAAAAAAATTACGGCACTTACGTATTAGACCGTATTCGCCAATGATCGCCAACGATTTAGTAACGTTTTCTCGACGGATTAAATTTGGCGATAAAGATCAACATTGCCGTATTACCATAATTGGCGATTTAGTAACTCATTGGCGATGACTTCAAATTTGACAATAAATTTGGACGGTATTATACGTAAGTCTCAGAATTACAATTTATTTAATTAAAAGCGCAATATGCAAGTTGCTTTCATTTTCACATTTGAAATTTACAAAAATACCTTTTAAATACAATTATATTCATGAAGTTACGATTTGTTGGAGATAGACCGTATAATTAAATAGATGTTTTCAATTAATTAAATAATTTAAGTTTGTCTGAAGCTTTTTCCGCCATATTGCTTAATGATAGTGTTATTGATATTAATTTAAATACGAGCGATAGTTTTTAGAAATGAGTATTATAATTCAATATTAAAATTGAAGTAAGTTTTTAAATTACTTATTTATTTTAAATCTAAATATTACAATTATCAATTAATGCCTATTCATAAATGGATTCTAACAATTGAGTATAACATTTACCATGCGCATTCGAGAATTATCTGATTTGTTAAGATTAAGAGTTATTAAAATTTTAATTAAATATATCACGTAACTTGAACTACACGGGTGCTTTAGAAAAAAAATTTTAAGTTTCAAAATTTTATGGACTCATTATTCTTATTCTTTTAGAAACTTTATGCATTCTGCTCATTATGGTATACATTTTCTTAATTTGTTTTTGATAAAAGTTTTATATTTTCAATTCATTTTCAAGAAAGAATAGAAAGGATTGAAAATGGGTGTGCTTAAACATTTTCCCCTATCATCCATTCTGAAAAATTTTCATTTAAAATATTTTTTTAAAATTATGTTTTTTTACTAAAATCTGCTGAATATGAAAAAATAAGTTATTTTAATTATTAACAATGGAAAAGATGTCAGAAAGAAATATCAATAGCAACAATGCAAATTATTTAAGTTTCATCTGAACAATAAAATATATCTCTGTAAAATATACAATTTTTTTAAAAAAATGAGTTGAAATTAGAAAAAAAAAATGAAGAATAAATTAACATTAAAAATGAAGTCTATTTACACCATGATATTTTAAAGTTTCAAATGACTAAAAAACATATTTCTATTGTTGTATTTTAGATGGTACAAAAAATCCTTTTAAATTTTGCATGATTTTTAATTATTTAAAATACCAATTGAAATTTTAAAACTTAGCCCTGAGATGCACATTCTCATCTTCACAAGAATAATTATGCTAAATTTGGCAGCTCTAGCCGTAATGACCAGGCCATAACCTTAGTATATATAAAGGTATACATAAGTATTCATCAATACTATTAATATGATATATGCTACACTACTCGTTAAGTTATTGATTAGGGGTGATAATTAATCCTCTAATTGTTTGAACTAACTATTTCTTGGAGGGAAAAAAGCAAACAAGGTTT
>JAOUZG010017399.1:935007-946424 GCA_026289955.1 Argiope argentata
CACACACACACACACACACACACACACACACACACACACACACACACTTATATTTACTAAAATTGGAGCTAGATGCTAAAATTCTATTAGTTGCCGACAGAGTAAGTAATGATAAATCTATTCTTATTTACAGAATCTTTTTTTATGATTAGTAAATAACCTATAACTTCAATTTTAATGAGATTAAAAAATATTTCATACATGTTCATATATTTCTTCTTTTTTAAGGAATAATATAAAATATTATGCATTATTTGCAGAATTAAATAAAAAAATGTATTTCTGGAAAAGTATACTCATTTATCAAAATGATCAGATTTTTGAATATTAAAAGGAAGAAGTATCTAACAGTATTCTCAGGTAATAAAAATTGATGTTTATTAAAAAAAAGATTTTTTTAAATGTAGCACTAAAATATCATCTTTTTGATAAGGAATGTTATTTTAATAATACGGACTATAATTAAATAATTTTTTTTTGCTATTATAACGCTACTTAAAGCTATTTGAACTATACAAACTATGAAAATTGTTTTTTACTTTTTCGTGAGCCGGCATAAAAAACTTTTAAAAAAACCACTTTATTTGGGGCCTTTAGATTTGAACACGAATTAGTTTTAACTATGGTAAAATAAAATATTATCAATATCCATTATAATTTCTCATACACATTACTTTATTTTGAGCCAAATTTATAGGTTCTTCATTAAATAATAATACGAATAATCGAATTATCGAACAAATACATAATTATCGAGTAACTTATATTGCTAAAGACGTATATAATTAAAATTGGTATAATATATTAATTTTATGATTAAAAACCGACGTTACTTGTATTTTATATGCTTGCATGCAGAATTGAAACATCATTCTTTAAGCTTGTCAGTCAAATTCAGTTCTTTTTCTTTGATTTTATTATTTTTTATGTGGATATTTTATTTCTTTTAAAATCTATTTGGATAACTGACGCTTGAATAATTAAATTTCAATTGCAAACATATGTAATTAATCATAAATTTATGTAATTTTTCTTAAAGTTACCACAGGTGTTTTAATGTAGATTGATCGCCCAAAGCGCCATTTCCAAAGCTAAAGTCGCCAAAAGTTACTACCCAACTCAAGGGAGCCATTGTATTACTAGTTACGGATGTAGCACGTATCCTGGCGAGAAAATTTTCCGCTCCTGTATGTTTTTTTTTCATTGCTGCTCTTTTCTCCGGCGACTGATCTTTTACTTTCTCGGGCGACTTAACTGTCCTGCAGTTGTACTTTCTATGCACATAACACACTGGCAAGGATTAAATGCGAAGTTGGCGAGATTTTCGGAACGGGGATGATACGGGCAAACACTTTATTACTTTTTTCCCTCTTCTTCTTTTTCTGGGAGATACAGTTTTCCTCCTTCATCAGTTACATACGCCCGCATTTCGTGGCCAAGGACTCAGCAATTTAGTTTAAAACTCCCGAGGGGCTAATGGAATGCTAGCCGTTATAGCTTTTCATTTAAATTTGACTATCAGTTATGATTATTGCTGGCGGAATATTGGTTAGTTTCCAGTTTAATGGCATAAAAGATAAACTTTCTTAGGAAAGGGATGGATGTAGATGGTGGTTTTGAGTGCCCTAAATTTTTCTTAGATATGTCTGTGGGCTCATTTCCAATTTAAATTTTATTAGTTAGCTAGAACTTATTTAATTAAGAAACTTAATCATTTTATGTAGTTAAATATAATCATTTATTTAGAGACAATTAAATACAAAAGAAAATTCTGAGGTATATATCAGACTAATGGTATGAATTAAATGACAATTATTGATTAGAAATGCCAGGAATTTTTGAATTAGCTGAATTTTATTTACCATTCGATAAAACTAGCAATAGTATTCTCCGTATCATCATATACTGAAGAAAATGTAGAGTGGATATTGATAATTATTTTATCAATGATTCCAAAATTATTCCAAGTATAAAATATAATGCTAAGATAGCGTACTTAATTTTATTTTTATTGTTGAGATTTGGTGATACAGATTTCAAATATACATTAGCAGATAGGCATATTGACAGACAATAGCCCCACTAGCCCCACTGATTTGGTCTAAGAGTGGGCATACATTTATGATTTTCCTGTTGAAATAAAATGTTCAGTTTCATCTATTTAAAAGTGCATTTTACTTTCTTATATATGAAGTATAAAAAAAATAAGTGTTGTAATGTAGAAAATTGGAAATTAAAATGATAATGATTCTCTTCATTTCAAACTGCTTGAAATACGATTAACAAATGATAGAATTATACCTGTCATTCTGTCTAAAATGCTTTTATCTAAAAAGATAAAATTTGGTATAAAGATTCAGCATCACATTTGTAGATTTTTATAAAATTTTGAGCAAATTTTATTGTAAGGAAGTCTGTCTGTCCTGTTGATGGAGTATAAGTGATCGCAATAATAAAAAATCGCTAAGAGCCAGATAAATTATAATTAATAGGCATACTGTATTTTTAAAATATGGCATATTTTTCGTTAGCCAGGTCTAAGTGAATATTCGCCAAATAATGTAGAATTTCGCCAAATTTTTATAGCGATTTTAAAGCAAAAAATCGCCAAATTTCTTTGGTGATTTTTCGCTTGCACCCGGAATCAGAATTATTGTAAATTTATGGTTCGTTATCAGGTAAATAAGACAGATATGATACGACTAAAATGAATGAAAATAAAATTTTTCTGGCTAATGTGAATCTTGAATTCTTGTTTAGATGAGATGATCTCTATACATAAGACCTAAGCCTACTTATATATTCCTCATCTCAATAGCCGAAATAGTTTGATTTCTTCAGAGTTAGCACTTATCACATCCACATACATGGATGATTTTAGAAGAAGCTAATGTTTAATCCAAAAAGAATTTGGTACCTACTTATTAGACCGTCGATCTTTATCGCCAAATTTGAAGGCGTCGCCAATGAGTTGCTAAACATCCCTTATTTAAAAAATTGTTCAAACATTAACTGTAGTCCACCATTTTGCTGGTATCGTTGACGTCGGGGATTTATCTCCAAATTTGAATCCGTCACCAATGAGTTACGAAACAGTTAGCGTCGACGGTCTAATACTTAATAACCAAATATTTTAAGTATTTTACTGGATAAATCAATCTCAATCAAGTGCCTTATATTAAAGCAATGGAAAATATCTATTCTTCATCTTTTCTGCAAATTACATAAAATGAATAACTTCTTCGAAATATACTGTTGGGAATTTTTACTTGTTACGGACTTAATTGGCGCAAAGGCAATAAATTATTCCAAGTACAATAGCAGAAATTCTGTATTAGTTGTTGGATGCGATGTTTAATTAAGTACAGCTTTCAGTTCACTGAATCCTGATTTTGCCAAGCCAAACAAGACTCTCTAATGGTAGTAATGAATCCAGTTTCGGATACAGTTAAACTGTACAATTATAGAAACTTTCATAACTACTTAAACAACCTATATTGCCACCCCTGAAACTCATTTCATTACTTCCAGTCTTTAAGCATGCAGGGGTAATTAAAGAAATCATGTCTAAATTTCGCCATTAGAGTTAGTCCTCGCCGTTTCTGATTAGGTCCGTGTTCAACATCGAAATTCAATCACAGATCTCGTGACAGATTTCGGCATTTCGCAATCGCGAATCGCTGCCATTCCGCTGGGGCTACAAACAGTCCGCCCCTGTAAGCCCCAGTCTGACACCTTATTCCTCCCTTTTAGTAGTGGGAGATAAACGAGCCGCCAAGATGGCCGATAAGGGGAAATACTCGGGGTATTTAACGGCGGGCGTATTATTCTGCGGAGGGAAATGGAACTGGGCCGCCCCAAGTTAAGCCCCGGCGTGTCCGCGCGTCGTCTAAGTAATGGCATTTTCGTTCCTCGAAATCGTTGGCAATCGAGTTTATGTATTATCGGGGAATGCAGAGTTGTAATAGAGACCGAAAATTAGGGTTGCCAAGCTTTGGCGATGGTAGGAACTGGTTTTCTACAGATTTTTCTGCAGTTGGAGAGTATCATGAAAGCTATCTTTTACCTGAGAAAATAAAGTTTTTACCCTTTTGCAGTTCTTATACTGATTCTATTATTGTTGTCCACGGAAATACAAAATATTCTGATTTTATTACTGTCTATGTGAAAAATATGAGATGTTCATTTTTTTAATAAATGTTTTTTATCTACAAGATAAGAATAAAAAAATCGACGCAAAAATATAAGAATTGTTTTTTTTTAAATTATTTAAATGTAGCTGAAGTGTCTTAACCTTCAAATGACATCTTAATCAAATGTGAGTTTGAAATTATCATTCCCATGAATTCTTATCATTTACTTATACCATGTATTGAGGTCTCAAATACATGGTCTTATTGAAAATTCTTATAACTAACACTAGTTCTTAACATATACTTATACCATGTATTGTCTTTTAAGGTCTCAAATATATGGTTCTTATTGAAAGTTCTCCTGCCCAAGCACTGTTTCTTAGAATTTACTAATGCCATGAATTTGATGTCTTTTTAAGTCACAAATACATGGTACTTAATGATAATTTTAATGTTAAACAATAGTTCTTATCATGTACTTATACCAAGCGTTGAAGTCTTATTAAGTCTCAAATACATGGTCTTATTGAAAAATTTTCAAGTCTAAACACTAATTCTTATCATTTAACTATGCCATCTATATGGGGTCTTTTTAAGTCTCAAGCACATGATCTTATTGAAAACTCTCATTTCTATATGCTAGTTCCTATAATTTGTTTATACCATATATTTGAGATCTTCATGAGTCAATGTGGCTTTGAGATACGCTTTTCAGTTCGAGAGGCGCTTTATAAGAACGGAAAATCATCAGATGGTTAAATAATAAGAAACAGGTATATAATGTAGATCCGTATATATTCAAGGTCGATATAGCCTGGTTAGAAGGAAATTGCACCCTGAGGCAGCACCCCTGAGGCAGTGAGTTCAAACCCAGCAGACGAAAACTCTCCGTGTCTTTGTGTGTGGTGGCTGGAGCACGTTAAATCTGTCGAGGTCACAAAGTTCTCCTTGTCGTGAGTAATACCACCAGTGGTATTGGTTTGGAGGTGATCGTTCTCTGTTCCAGAGCTAAATGAAGATCTGTGGATAAATGAATGGAATGCATGAATGAAGTCTGCCTCGTAAAAAAGGCTTTGTGACGTGTGTGAGCTAGAAGTCAGATATGCGAAAATATAATTTGTATAATTTTATTTAATTGAGAAATATTAAAAGTAATTAAATTTAGTTTCCGATTTTCTTAGACAATTGTATGAAATGCTCTATTTATTACAGAATTATTTACTTTTTCCAATGAAATTATTAATTTTTTCACAAAAAAAAGTTTATTCAAACAGAAGCAAATTCTATGCAAAAAAGGTGCCTAAATTTAAAATGGTGTAAAAAATATGAAGGAAATAGCTAATTAGTTCTGAAAGCTTATAACATTTCCATTTTATATTATCTTTGCATTTAAGGATTCTATTAGAGTTTTTTAAAAAAATTCTGAGCCGTTAGAATGTTATATTATTAAATAGAAATTTTAAAAGGAATTAGTATTTATGTAAATTATCAAGAAATTGAGTCAGTTTATGTTCATTTTGAGGCTGTATTATTTTATTAAGATGGAATAAAATTATTTTTTTATAGAAACAAATATTACCAAGATTATATTTTACCAGAAATAAATTTAACTAAATATATTAATAATGCACTGACTGACCAATGAATTAGAAAACCAAGATCAATATTTTATTGGACCACCTTTTTCACAGAAAACTGCTTTGATTCGTTTAAGCATTGTGTATACAAGCTTCTGCAGTGCATTTACATCCAGAGAATACCATACATTGGCTATGCAGCTTTTTAGATCTTGTAAATTACATGAAAAAGGAGAGTGCTGTCGGATGAGCCTTTCCATCTTACCCCACACAATTTCTATTGGATTAAGATCTGGGATATACTGTGGCTAGGGAAGATGTTGGAAGACAGACTGATTTTCAGCGAACCAACTTTGAACGCTTTTGACACGATGTATAGTCGCATTATTGTCCATGAAGTGTCCATCGCCCTCAGAATAAAAATGCAATATTGAAGGGTGCACTTGATCTGCTAGTATATCTAGGTATCGCATGGCTGCATGTTTACTCTCGATCAATACCAGGGCACCACTTTCATGCAAGCAGAACATGCTTCATATCATGATACTCCCTCCAGACCCTTGCACAGTGCGATTAAGACAAGATGGATTCATGGCTTCGTGGGGTTTTCGCCGAATTTGACGTCTTCCACCAGTGTAAATAAGGTGTCGTGTGATTCATCCGACCACATTACCCATTTCCAATTCTCAGATGTCCAGTGTCTTCTTTCCCGACACCACTGCAAACGAATTTTTGAGTGTCCGCCAGAAATGAGTGGTTTTCTCACGGGCACTCGACTATGCATTCCTATCTTCTGATTAGTTCGAAATTCGTCGGAAGAGTCTTGGTTGACTATTTGTGTCAGTTGAATTACAGTAGAGTCCCTGTTCTGCCGTACAATTAGTCGGAGAGGAAACCGATAACGGTCTCGGAAAACTGTGCTCGAGCAGCAGTTACATCTTCTAGAGAAGGACTTTTGGTTCTGATTCCAACTTTTGAAAACCTTTGATGTGGCTGCTTTTTAAGAACCCAGTGAGATCTGCCGTCTTCGAAATTGATAAACTTGCTAAATGGGCTCCACCAATAAGCCCTTTTTCAAATGGTGAAATATCAGTCGTTTTCCTCATTTTACTTTATTAACCGCGAAAAAGACTCTTTCACCTTACTTATACTACCATTCTAACCGCGAGTAACCACGTCATAACAAAAAATTTGCATACTAGATCCCTAATAGGCATTCAAATGCAAATCTCAAATGTTTCTAATCAATTGGCCACTGAGTTTATAATTAACATAATGCCAGAATGACAAAAATAATTGAATACAGAAATATTTTTTGTGAATTTTTTTATAGTTATATAAAAAATAAATCTAATTGTGAAAATGACATCAAATAAATTGAAACTTTGAGTAACTGCTATTGATGAAATTTTGTATCGTGCAATAAATAAACAAACAAATAAATAAAAGTATTATAATTAATATAATATAGAATTATAGCAAATCACATTAAGTTTTAGTTAGTAAAAACCTTAAAATAGGGAATTGTGAGAACTATCATTAGTTTTATAAAAGTTTCAAAGAATATAAAGAAAAAAATCTTAAAAGTAAGTGCCTTGAAAAAACTGAATCGATAACTGGTATGGGAATTGTTCAAAATAATATTCAAATTCCCATTTTTTATATCATTCGTAATTTACATGAAAATTTGCATTATGCAAAGCTGTATGATTTTTATACGTATTATACTATACAAAATTCTAAAAGAAATTTTTTGACACTACAAAAAAAAATATTATTTAGAGGATAACAAAAAGTCTTAGCACCTTTTACTAACTGGTAAAAAGCTGCATTTTACTTTTATTGCCATTTCAAATATTGAAGAATAATTCAAACAGTGAAAGAGAAGTGAAGAATAATATATGAACTTCTAAGACGCAATAGACATGAACCGGGCGTTTTCGTTAACCGGGCTCTGATGAAAACTTGGCAAACAAATTACGCGGAATTCTACATTTTTTGGCGGTTTTTCGATTCAAAAAAGCTGTAAGAAATTTGGCGAAATTCTACTTTATTTGGCGACTTTTCGCTGGAGCCCAGCTAACGGAAAAGTACCCAAGTAAGATTTTTTTTTACATCTAAATGCTGGATTGTTGCTCATAAAAGTTATGGTATCAAATATGAAAATAAATTATTTAATTGAAACGATAGTTGGAATTGTTGTTATCTTCTATTTTATTTTTCATTTTCCATGGATATAGCATAACTTTATATAATAGTGTTTTGCTAAAACAGACAACTTGATACAAAAATTTACTCTAAGATTAATCTCACGTCACACATCTTTTCAGAAATGATCCTTGATTAATGAAATAAATACATATAATTAATCAATAACTTCATAATAAAACCTTTTTTATTCTTCATAATTAAATTGATCGCTAATTACATTCATTATTGCGCGAATTGTTATTTGTTCTGGATATTCAAATTATTTGATCTGTTAATGCAACATTGAAAGCGAATCATATGAGTGATAAATGGCTAATTTATGGATTTTCAAAAAAAAAAAAAAAAATCAAAGAAGAATGCTTAAAGAATGTACTCCTATACATGGCATATTTCAACACTATTTACACCGAAAGAAAGCCATTATCTAATTAGTTTTAATCGTGTGATTGAGTTTCTTCGAAACATTTTGAAGGAATTTGGAAATAATATTTGTGCAAAAATTATTTCCAAATGCTTGAGATGTTACAAAATTGGAAAATGAGTTTCGGAGATAATCGAAGATAAACATTATTAAAAAATATTACTTTTGCACATTTTGTGGAAATCACTCTTTCATATCAATACATATACAGATTTTATAAGCTCCCATTTATTGCCGTTCATATGATTAATTTATTAAGCTTCCTTAATAACTGGTCTGTATTAGTAATAGCATATGAACTTTTACTTCAGTTTAATTAATTATTTTGTTTAATTCAGTTTAATTAAATATAATTATATTAATTTTTAAATACTAACAATTGCTACTGACATATATTGAGTTTATGACTTTTGCCTACGAAATTGCTCATAAGCTTTGCAAAATTTTAAAATACTACAATTAAGAAATAAACAATAAAAATGAGAATTTTATATAAGTGACAAAGGAAAATTTTGGTTGTTTATTTCTCTTTAAAAATTACACCCAGACATACAATCAAAATTGAAATAACATCAGTTTTCACCAATTTTTGAATTAATTACCTGATTTTATGTAGATATTACATTATTTGTCTTTAGAAGTGATTATTAATAAATTATTTTATTGATTATACATTTACACGGAATACTTTTAAGCCTATTTTGTTTTCATTTATGAAAGCTTTGCAAATCTTGTGAAGCTAAAGAATATTAATAATTTCTTATGTTACAACAAAAAAAGTAATTTTTTTCCATGATCACTATTCGCATGTTAAATTTATTGTTTCTAATAGCACTTGACATTGATAAGTTTCGCTTATGTGTCAGCGATTTTTAAACCGAAATAAGCGTCTCTTGTCTTGAAGTAGCAGCAACTGAGGTCAAGAGTACGACATCTCTTCTCACTCATCACATTCGCGTGCACAGTCCCTTTTAACAGGAAAGCACATTCACACACCTTACAGAGAGAACACAGAACAGACTCGAACCCGTGAAGCCCAGATCGGGCTACCCCAATGCCAGGACACTGGTAAGTTAAAGTTGGAAAACCAAGCAAAAAAAACATGTAAATAAATCCCTTTTTGAATCTTATGCATTAACAAAGTCACCATTATTTCAATTGAGAACCTGTTAGATGATCAAACTGGAAGTCAAAGTTGTTTCCTCCAGAGTTTTATTTTTGTCTGTTTCAGTTGTCTAAAAATTATAACATGTAACGTCTTATATACAGTGAAGTGACAAAAGTCATGGGATGACTGTTAATATCGTGTCGGTCCTCCTTTTGCCCGGCGAAATGCAACAACTCGACGTGTCATGGAGTCCACAAGTCGTTGGAAGTCCTCTGCAGGAATATTGAGCCATGCTGTCTGTATAGACGTCCATAATTGTGAATGTTTGGATGGTGCAGGAGTTTGGGCACGAACGGACCTTTCGATGATGTCCCATAAATGCTCGATGGGATTCATATCGGGCGATCTAGGTGGCCAGGTCATGCGCTGGAATTGTCCGGAATTTTCTTCAAACCAATCGCGAACAGTTCTGGCCCGGTGACAGGGCGCATTGTCATCCATAAAAAATCCCATCGTTGTGTGGGTACGTGAAGTCCATGAATGGTTGCAAGTGATCTGCAAGCAGCTGAACATAACCATTTCCAGTCAATGATCGGTTCAGTTGCACCAGAGGACCGAGTCCATGCCATGTAAAAACAGCCCACACCATTGTGCAGTCACCACCAGCTTGAACAGTGCCTTGCTGACAGTTTGGGTCCATGGCTTCGAGGGGTCTGCGCCACACTCGAACTCTACCATCAGCTCGTAACAACTGAAATCGTGACTCATCTTACCACGCCACGATTTTACACTGGTATAGGGTCCATTCGATAAGCTCACGAGCGCAGGAGAGTCGCTGCAGGCGATGTTGTACTATCAGTAAAGGCACTCGGGTCGGTCTTCTGCTGTCATAGCCCAAGGAAGACAAATTTCGGCGCGCAGTCCTATCGGACACGTCCCTCGTACGTCCCACATTGATTCCTGCAGTTATTTGACGAAGTGTTGCGTGTCTATTACCATTGACCATTCTACACAGACGTCGGTGGTCTCGGTCGTTAAGTGCAGGTGGTCGCCCACTGTGCTTTCCATGATGGGATGGGGTGCCTGAAATTTCATACTCTCGGCACACTCTTGATACTGTGGATCTCGGAATGTTGAATTCACTAACGATATCCGCAATGGAATGACCCATGCGTCTAGCTCCAACTAACATTCCACGTTCAAAGTTTGTTAATTCTCGTCGTGCCGCCATAAATCACGAAAAACCTGTTCACATGACTAACTTGAACACAAATGAAATCTCTGGAAAACGAACTGCGGATTTATACTTTTTCGCTGCGATACTACTGCCATCTGTATATTTGCATATTGCTATCCCATGACTTTTGTCACTTCAGTGTATATGAATTGGATGAAGAAGATTATCAATTCTTACATCTGATTGCTATATTAAATATTATTATAAATAACTGATTGGGCAATTTATCAGCTAAGTTCTATCTGGGTAGTTGCTGGCAATTTTTTTTTGGCTTCTACACAAATTACCCTAAATTTAATTCGTTTTTATTGATAATGATTCAGAAAGCACTCTACTATTCTTTCAATCTGAATCATATTTCTATTTTGCCTAAGAGAAATTTCGGAATATACGTATTAGGCCGTCGATCTTTATCGTCAAATTTGAAAATCTTGACAATAAGCTGCTAAACCACTAATAATGACAAAAAAAAAACTCCATTAGTTTAAAAATTGTTCAAATCTTAACTGCCGACTGTCATTTAGTTGGTTTCGTTGGTGTCGACGGTTTATCGCGAAATTTAAATCCTTTGTCAATGAATCACTAAACCGTTGGCGTCTATTGGCGACAAAAGTTCTAATACGTAAGGACCGAAATTTCATCTTTTCTAACAGATAATGCTCCACTTCTGTAATACGTAATATTCAAAGATGAAGAACTAGAATTACAATAGTAAAAATTCCAATATATA
>JAOUZG010017399.1:946824-982043 GCA_026289955.1 Argiope argentata
TAATACTAAACAAAATCCTTCTTCGAGGTTGAAAAAATTCGATTTTAAGCATTTCAGAAAATAAAACAGTGACAATGTTGCTTAAATATAATCCTTTTGCTGTAAAACCTGTCACTTAATTAACTTTATTCTTAGATTTAGAAAACAGCCACTTGAATATTAAGGAAATTGTACATTTCGTATGCATTGAAATGGAATAAATTAATAAGAAAAAAAAGCGCTATGTTATTCGTAGAAAATAAATGAATTAAGAAAGCAGAAATGTTTTAATACGTTATTCGAAACTGCTAAGTTACATGTTCCTGAATATTAATTAATATTCATTTAACTCCTAACTATACAAGATCATAACTAATCTGTGCAGTGTGATCTCAAATTTAAATTATTCCTAAATCCGTTGTTGCGTATCATGAATAATATTTAAAATTCTAATTACCACGTTTCATGGTTCGTTTCTACCTTTTCAAAAGCGTTTCTCAAATAATTATGATTAATTTTCAAATGAATTTTCCATATCCATGCCAATTAACAGATTTTCTTAATTAAAAATATATGAATTTCTCAGTTTTGAGAAAAAAGAATTCAGTATAGAATCCTAACCAAATATAGGAAGTAAATGAGTAATTGATGAAATGATGTCGGATCAAATTTTGCTTTTTATTATCTTTCAAGTATATTTTTTGTCCCAGTAATTAAATAATTTGGAAATGTTATATAAATAATTTGGAAATGAAAATCAAAAATGTTAATATTGTTATGAATTTTGTGTAAATAGTGAAAATATGTATTAAATTTTGTGCAAATAATGTAAATATTTGTAAATAGTTTAATTTTAATGGAATAGCAAGTCAATGAGAAAAGATCGTTCTAAGGGAATTTACAACAGATGATCGCCATATTTGACTGATTTGGCAATATGTGTTGGCAAGGTAATGAGGTCGCCAACGATTTTTACTACACGGTAAAATGTTTAGTAGAAGCTAAGAAATAAAAATTTGTTCTTATAGAATGTTGGAGAAAGTTCCAGACTTACCTGGAACGAGCGCGTCTTTTCTGAGTTTTCTCCAGCCGTTTTAGTGGGAAGTTTTTTTAAAAGGCGCTGCTTAAGGAGGAGAGTGAGTTCAGTTCGTAAAGCAAGCTACGTTTGTTTGGCTGAGCTTAAGATAGTGTTTTTTCTCACCAATTAGCATTCTAGAGCTTTGCTGTTAACTGAGACTAGCAGATTAAATAGAGTTAGTACGCTGTAAAGTTATGGCTTGTGTTGCGAATATTTAATAAGCGTCTTCTTAGATAATAAAGTATGTAAGTTCTCCGAATAATAATCTTCTTCTGTGATAATTATTATTCCGAACAATATTTATAATTATATATTATCCATCAACCAATTGATATTTAATTATTATTAAAGTCATTCTTTTTCTTTTCATTTCTATTAATTATAAATATAATAAATTTCCTTAATTTTCATTAAGATTATTATTTTCTTATTTCCTTTGAGTTCTTATGAAAATTTTAATATAAAATACAATGAAAAAATATAAATAAAGATTTAGAGAGTGATATTTTCAACAATTTATTCTGTCACGGTTCAATTCGTTTGTTGATTGATTATAAAATTATTTGTAAATGGTATGGATAACATCTATATTAATAAAAATGCAACTAGAAATGCGTTTCTAAGCGCAAAACTGGAGAACGGCTTGGCTGATTCGGCTAATTTTTATTTTAATATTTTCGTTAAGACACGAGGATGGTTCTTATGCAGAGAAAAATGAAAAAAACTGCGAGGAAAATTGTTAAAACGACACTTTTCTAACTTTCCCGCCAAAAATCTTCATTTCCGTCCCCCTCACCAACTAGCAGGAAGTAATAAATTAAGATTTGTTTAGAAAGAAATACGCGAAGTCAGTTGGTTTTCATTTATAGATAACGGGATGTTTAAAAAAAGAAAGAAAATTGTTGCTTTTATTATTAGTCTGTATGAAAATTTAATCTATGCCTGCTCAAAATAAAGTCTGGACAGGGAAGAAAAAAAAAGAATAACAAAGGGAAAAAGGGTTTATATAAAGAAAAGTAGTGAAGAAAAAAGGATAGGAAAAAAAGAAAAGAAAAGAAGGGTGTGTGTGTGTGTCACCATTTTTTTTCTCATTGCGCGGCATTTTCCAAGCTGTTTTTTTAACTTTCGCATCTCTTGAAAGCCAATTGTGTCTTTATTTGTTTAGTGTGTTTGCATTTATGAAAATTTGAATATCATTATTCTATAAAAACGTAGAATTTTAGACTAAAACGTAGAATAACTATAGAATAAAAACGTAGAATTTTATTACTATAGACTTTATTTAATTTAATTAGTTTGAATTTTTGTAAAGATTCACTTTTACAATCGATTTTAGTTTCAACTCTATGAACCTAAATATAATGGATATATTTAAGCTGAAATATAATGGAAATTAAAATGGATATGAATATAAAGTTCAATTAATTGTTCTTAAGTATAATTCAATAAGGGTTTTTTCAATTATTGTGTTACATTTAAAGATTTTAATATTCTTGTAAAATGACATTATATTGCTAACGAGTGAAACAATGTATTTAATCAACTTTAAGTGAAATAAATTTTTCAAATCTAAAATTTCATTTGAATGCAATTTAATACCCTAGAAAAGTGGGATAGTAAAAATGAATTCAAGTTTCCTACAAAACTTATTCAAATATCAGAAATTAGATTTCTTTTCAAGATAGAAAATATTAAAGTTGATTTAATGGTATAAATTAAGTCCTAATTATTCTATTCAAACTTTATAAATGTAATATCTATACATAGTATAAGTACAAGTAATCTATACATATAAAATGAAGTCTCCTGAAAGCGTCTGTATATCTAAACAACAAAATCTCGATAAATAGTTAACGGATATTGGATAGATTTGTACTACTTTTAGATAATTTATTGAGGGAAATTTTAATATATAAAAGTCATATCAAAATAGAAAGGAGAGTTTTATAATTACAATTTTAACTCTGTATTTAACAGCGTATAGAAGACGGAAACCTCAGAATGTGCAAATATGCATATGCGATACATTTATTTTTTTACATGTGATTTTAGACACAATAAAATTTATTACGCCCCGTCACCCCCCCCCCAAAAAAAAGTAATTCAACTTTACCAGAAGAGAAGCGAAACGATCAGTTAGAGAATATCAGAGATCTAATGTCCACAATTAGGGAAAGAGAGTCTTTTGATGAGAGAAATTACCGTCTTTCTTTAAATCGCAATTGAATTGCGGATACAGAACAAATCTGATGAGGAGCGAAAAAATTCGCTTGTGTTTTGTTCACGGACGTACCATATTTTTACCTTTTCAACAGTCTAAATGTTTCTGAATGTGTGCTATAATTTTTTTAAGATTACAGATTTCATTAATTATATCATATTAAATTATCGAGTAATATATAGTATCATTTATCTTTATTTGAAATATATCTACACTTATTTGCAAACATTACCTCTAAATAGTGATTTTAAAACATTACGGAATAAGGGTGTTAAAAGAATTTTAGGTACTTATAGGTATTATACCTTTATTATAGGAATTATACTTATAGGTATTAAACCTTTTTATTAGGTATTATACGATCCAACTTTATCGCCAAATTTCAAGTCGTCGCCAGTGAGTTGCTAAACCACCAATTATGGTAATCTGGCAATGGTATAATCCATTGATCTTTATCGCCAAATTTAAATCCGTCGCCGTTGGTGAAGACGGTATAATACGTAAGTACCGAATTTTTTTTAAAACTGTGCTGTATATTTCACGGCTTTTGATAGTAAAATGAATATATACTATGTCATATCATTCAAATGTCATACAGAAATTTGCACTGTAGAATATAAATAATCATGCAAAATAGAAAAAAAAAGTATTGCATCCTATTTTTAGTTTTAAAAAACTACCGATTTTATTATGGATGAGTTACATATTTTTCTTACAATTCATTTATTGATGGAACGTTTAAGTTTAACCAACCTAATAAATAAATATATTTGATACATTTTTTGTAAAGTCTTAAAGAAAGTCCTCATTACCATAACTAAAATTAAACCAAATGTTTTAAAATCGATACATAAAAGTGGTAAGAACAGCGAATGTTTGCCAAACATAGCAGTCGTGCTCTCACCATGTTAGTCCGAATCGGTTGATGAGAGAAAGAGTGTCGGTCGTTAATGCTAGGTATGGGCTTTTGTGTTCAGTAGCCAATAACAACGAGTAATTACGAAGTACCTTCCCCGCCACACCACGCTGGACTTAATTAATTCATTCTGCAAAATCCTGGCACCCGTCTTAGCTAAATGCGGCACTCTGCTAAAGCGGAAGGTCAAATTGGCCCCGTTAAATTCAAATTTTCATATTTTTCTTGTCCTCTTCTGAAAGCGCGTATGTACTATAATTTAGTGAGAATCTGTACCCTTAAGCCCCGGGGAGAAAGTTCGCTAAGCATTGTTCAAAATAATCAGTGATGGCTGAAGATGGTTCAGTAAAATAAATATGTACGAGACCAGCGCTAATTGGGATTCAATAACTGATTTCTAAACCTTTAAAGATAGAAATATTACTTTAAATGGAAAAAAAAAAGTTTCTGAATGACATTAAGATATTATATGTAAGTGTATTTACTGTAGAAAACATAACCAAATTTAAAACGTTTATGCTTTTTTATTTGCCTTATTCGTTACAGTTAGTAAAATATTTTGATGTTTCATTAATTAATTTATAAAATGTTTTGACATAAAATTAATTGCAATGGAATCGTTCGTCAACGGGAAAAGGCCGTTCTAAGGGGATTTATAACAGATGATCGTCAATATCGTTGTTAATATCTTAACAATCGTTGTCAATATTGATAACAACAACGTTATCAAAATCGTAACAGATGATCGTTTGGTGATGTAGGTTTAACGGTTTTTTGCTACACGCTAAAGCCGTTTCTGCATTTGCCCAGCCACATTAGTAGGACGCTCTTTGAAAGGTAAGGCTTAAGGAAAGGGATCAAATCAATTCCGAAACCGAGCTATGTTTGGTTGGCTTAGCTTGAGAGAGCGTCTTTTCGCTCCAACGCGCATTCTTAAGCTTTGCTGTTAACTAGTGGATTAATTAGAGTTAATTCGCTGTGAAGTTGTAGCTATAAAGCATAACCAAATTTAAAATGTTTATGTATTTTTTTTTGCTTTATTCATTACAATTAGTAAACAGTTTTAAAAAAAGGATTTCTTCTCCTCTGCGATCAAAGCTAATTTAGATAAGAAAATTTGAATTTCATAATTCAATTTAATTTAGGAGGTAACTTAACCCATTGATTTTATAATTTTCTTGGATGAGGCCGTTAGACTCTTAGGTGACTAGTAAAACTGGAGAATTTTTAAAATATTAGATTTTTAGGGGCTGAGATATCCTTGTAGGTAGGGTGTTAAATTCACATTCCTTAGGCTGCGAGTTTGAAACCGCCTTCAAAAATGTTTATGCATTTTTTAAAAATCTATCTAAATCTATCTTGGCGACTAAGTTTTATATGCATAGTGTAATACTACTGGAGATACTGCGTCAGAGGGGATCATTCTTTGTTCCAGGTCTAAATTATGATCTGTGGAATGAATTCCGCCCAGTAGAAAGGGTTTTTAACGTGTATGAGCTATAAGTCAGACTTCTGCCCTCAAGTGTTCAGTTGTACATACCATAAGCTTAATTACCAGGGCGGCACCTCGTAATTGTGGATGAGATGCTTCTGGTATGGTGGCTGGATTTCGCCATCTTTGGCGAGTACGCTAATAGTTGGGGGTTGGACTCCTCCCATCGATAATGGAACATACTTCCTACGGCGAGGGTTGTGCCGTGGTCAGGGATGGCCATTAGGACTCTACCACAGTTCTCGCCAGTGTTGTTGTTGCGGTGGTCCAGTCATTCAGTTTATGCATTATATGGCAATTGAATAAAATTTTGTTATAAAATTGTAGATAAAAATTCCTTGTTATTTAAACTTGAAACTGTCTTTCATAAGAAAGACTTCAACGATATTACTTCAATTGTTTTTGTATTGAATTTTGAAACTGAGGTCTTGAGGGTGCCGTCAATAAAATAAAAACCATTGGATGATAAAAAAAATTTATATATATATATTGAAAAATCGTGAAATTTAAAGAGAAAATTGCTTACGTTTTCGAACTATGATTTTTTTTTTTCATTTTAAATTAGAATTTCTAAGTTTTGAATCAGATCAAAATGAGAGTTTAAAGTAAAAAACTTAAAGTCAGAAAAAAAATTAAAAAGTAATTCTGTTTAGTTAATATTATATCTGTTATTGTTTAATTCAAATAAAAACACGAAATTCAGCACAGAATTAAAATAAACAGTCAAAATTAAAGGCATAAATAAATAGACAAGATTAATTAATTAAATGTAAATAAATTAATTAAGTTAACTGATTAAAATTAAAATAATTACAATAATTAATTAAAATTAAAATAATTAAATTAATTAAGATGAAAGTAATTAAATTAATTAATTAAGATGAAAGTAATTAAGTTGATTGATTGAAATTAAAGTAATTACATTAAGTAATTAAAATTAAAGTAATTGAATTAAGTAATTAAAATGAAATTAATTAAATTAATTAATTAAAATGAAATGATTACAATTAAATAACGTAATTCATTAAATTAATTAATTGAATCTAAATTAAATTATTTAAAATTAAATAATTAAAATTAAATAAATCAGAATGAAATTAATTATCTTAATTAATTCATTACTTAATTAAAATATTTATTTGTTGTATATTCTTTTAAGACACGGTCTTTGGAATAACACATACTCTGCAATAACACATGGTTTACCCAGTCATTCGCTGCACTTCTTACAGATATGTTACAAATAACGAATAATACAAGAGATAAAATTGATCAGAAAATCACAAAAAATGAGTGTCCAGGCATTGACCGAAATACAACGCAAAATGACACTGCCAATCGCTTCTAATTGAAATGAAACACAGCCTTTTCCTTTACACCCAAAATGTAATACATATATCTTTCCCATTCCGAATGATACCTACTTGTAGGATTACTAGCGTTTTCCTTGTGATGGTAGGACAATATCTATTATGGCACTTAAGGCTACCAGGGACCTTTAGAATGACTTTTTTCAGTTTAGCAATTTGAAATTTTTCAATCATTAAGTGTAACGCTGTAGGAGACAACACATAAAATTTTAAAGTATTATATTAAAAGTATTAAACAATTTTTTGTGATTTTCACCTTAGCAATTTGAAATTTTACAGTCATTAAGTGTAATACTATAGGAGATGGCACATAAAGTTTTAAAGCATTATGTTAGTTTATTTATGAGTTGGGGGGTAATATAATATAATATTAGCGATAAATAACGTTAATAAAAAAAAGTTCCAGGCGTTTCAAATTTGTTCGAAAGCTCTCCAATTTTTTTATTACTTTCGCTAACCCTTTTGAAACAAAGGTTGGTATTAATCTTGAAGTTTGAGTACGAGCTATCAAAATTAACCAATGAAATAACTCAAAACTACTTAAACGTTTTTAAAAAAAAATTAGCAATTTTGAGTTACTACATTGAGTACGAAATATTAAAATTAACCAAACTTCATGATTAATCCCAACTTTTGTTTTAAACTGGTTAGCGAAGGTAATAATAAAAATTGGAGTGCTTTCGAACAAATTTGGAACGACTGGAATTTTTTTCATTAACGTTATTTATCACTAATATTTTATTATATTACCCTCCCCCAAACTCATAAATAAACTAACATAATGCTTTAAAACTTTGTGTGCCATCTCCTATAGTATTACACTTAATGACTGTAAAATTTCAAATTGCTAAGGTGAAAATTACAAAAAATTGTTTTAAAAATCCCCGATCGCCTTAATGTAAATGTTCAAATATTTTTCCATTAAAATCTAGACGCTCTTTGCTTATTTCTATTTCTTGCAACTGTGTTGTAGCAACATTGTGTTGAAAACATGTATTATACACTTTTTTGGGTTTATAATTTTCTTTGTTAATAAACTAAACTTACATAAAAATATACACATTATTATTATCATACCATTCCAATGTGTACAAAAATGATGAATGAAAACATGTCTGCTATAATTTACAATCTTTGAATCAGCTTTCAATTTTATAAATAACGAAGTTTGCCACTTTATATAAAATTTGCGATAAAATATCCTTGGCTTCTGTACAAAGCTTTCTGATACACAACTTCCGCTCGAGAGTCAACAATATCTGCTTTCCCTTTCACCCAACTTAACTCGACTTCGGTGTGTTCCAAAAACAATTTCTCCGATAAAACTTAATTACTTCCCTGTACCTTGGATAAAACAAGTTAAAAATTAAAACATACAACTCTTCCACATCTTTGATAGAACACAACAAGACATAAAATTTAACTAGCGCTCGCGCCAACACTGGGTTAGCTAGGTAATTAAGGCGCCAAGCCAAAAGAACCTACTCAATTCAAACACTCCAGCAGGGAAATTTTCTATGACCAGTTTTAAAACGGCACTAAAACCACGTTTAACGCACGATAACAAAAGTGTAAAAATATCTTTTATCAAAAGATGGCTTGAGGGTCGAACGCTTCTTCCCCCCACCCTATTTTATCCCCCCTTTTTGCTTCAAAGTCACCTTTGATTATAATTCGGGTTTAGCTAACTCTCCCCTCCGAAGATTCAAAGCTTGGCGAAGTCAAAGTTGAAAAGAAAGGATTTTGTCTTATCAGTTTCGCTCTTGTTCCTTTTTGTTGCAGTTTTTTTTTTTTTTTTTTTTTTTTTTGCGCTCACTTGCTCTTTTTCATCAAATTTGCTCGCGATAAGCTTATGGTTTATGGTGAAGCAAAGGAGTCTTAAGTGCTTTATGTTCTAAAAAGTTTGTTCTCTCACTTTGAATTGCAAATGGCGATTGGTGTTGACAGTCAAGTTCTGCTCCTTTAACCTTCTAATGACTGTCTTTGTTTTTATTCCCGGTAATTTTTTTCTCTGATGTTACATGAAGCTTTTTAAACTTGTGTCAAATTTAAATCTCTGGAGTTCAAAAGAAATAGATAGCAATCATTGGTTTGTGGGGAAAACAATGTATATGGAGTTTGAGGTACAAGAGAAGGCTTGGTTATTATGGTTTGGGGGTGGATTGTAAGCCATTATTAACAACAAAAGTGGGTCAATAAAATTTAAGAAAGGTTCTATTAACCCTTTGCACTCCGCAAAATAATTAGATGCAAAATTATTAACTTACTACAAAGATTTGTTTATTGCTATGAAAAATAAATATACATAATTCTTTTAAGTCGAATTTCTTCGAAAAATCAATCTACATCTCTTAACCATTATGTAGGCGTTTTTAACAATTCAATTTGAAAAATAAATAAATAAAACATCAAAAAGAGGCACAATCTTGAATGGTGAGTCGCAGGCAATATCGGAGTGCAAAGGGTTAAAATCCTGAAATTCGAAAAGAAAACGAAATTGGATCTTTTAAAAACTTAAATGATCTTATTTTGAGGTTAAATCTCGAATGTTGAAAATAAATAATTTATATATGCCGGGATAGCTTGGTTGGTAGGGGCTTGGATTCGCACCCATTGGGCTGAGAATTCGAATTCGTCATCTGAAGTCTTTCCGTGTGTGTGTGATGGCTGGCACACGTTTAATATGTCGTTGTAACTAAGTTCTAAACGTGAGGAGAAATACCACTGGGAGTAGTAAGTCAAAGGTGATTGTTCTGTGTTTCAGAACCTAAATTCCGATCTGTGGATGAATGAATGAAATGCATGAATGAAGTCCATCCTGTAAATAGAGTTTGTGGCGTGTTCACACAAGAAGTCAGATTTCCACCTTCGTGTGGCCATGAGTCCATACCCTCAGAAGCTACTGCACCTTTCCTTCCGTTGTAAATCGGAACATATCAGAACAACAGCAACAACAAATAATTTACATAATTAATTTGCTGCAATTAGTTTAGCTGATATTTAGTTTGGTTTGCTTGGATATTGAAAATAGTGCACCACTTTTAGACCATACTGATTGCAACAAAGGTAGCTCCAAAAAAGTTTAAAGGATGTAATGGTATCTCTGGCACTACTAATAATAAAGTTAAAGTGTGCCTGTTTCTTTAGAGTGTGCTGGCGTTCCTCAAGTCAAAAGATAGCTTTTAGCAAAAAAAAAATGATGTATATAAATTTTGGTGTATGAAAATATGCACCTAATTGAGAAATTTGAATTAGAATTCTATGATTAAACTAAATTTTTGAATTTATGTCAGATAATTGATGAAAACATAGCACACACATTAATTTTGAATATTTCGATAATTTTAAATTTTCTTTTTTAAGATAAAGATTTAGTAGTTATGCAAACTCTATTTGGATCTTATAATTAAAAAAATATATTAATGTATAAAAATATAAGTGTTCATAAGATTAGATTATTTACCTCAAATTCCAAATTGCCCTTAAATGCATGACTTTTTTCCGTCGTTGAAAGCTAAAGAAAAATGATACCGTTTAATTGACAAGTAGTTTACAGCATAAATTTTGAAAAAGATTGTTACATTTCTATGAAATAGATAGAATAGATAGAATCTCCAATTAATATTTTTGATAGAATTATAATGTCATGGAGAAGGTATCTATTGGAATAATTCATCTATCCATTGAACAGAGCTTTGGTAAGTCAATTAAAATTACTCAATTTTTCTGTCAAACATTTTAGGGAAACTATGAACACGAAATAATATACAGGGCGTTCATTAATTATTGTCGGGGTTTCCGTACCTCATTACTTTCTAATAAAAAATATCATGCGCAAACTGATTACATATTCGTAAATTACAACTTAAAGAAATTTTCGGAACAACAATGAAATCTTAGCTCATTTGCAGTCTGGGTAATTATGGCGTCATAAATAAAAATGGAGAATCTGTATATTGTGTATATTGTATATAAAAAGAATGTGTATATTGTGGTTTTCCAAAACTAAATCAGTCACAACTACTCAACGTCACTTCAGGACCACGTATAAGAAAGATTCTCCTTCGGATAATTCTATCAGACGCTGGTTAACACAATTTCAGGAAACTGGTAGCGTTCTACACCGAGAGGGAGCGGGAAGACCGAGCACTTCGTAGGAAAATGTTGATCGCATCCAAGAAACGTTTACTCGCAGTCCACGAAAATCAACGAGACAATCAGTGGGCAGTAACATATGCCGCATACGATAATGTGGAACATTCTCCATAATCGCCTTCAGCTGAATGTCTACAAAGTGCAAATTGTGCAAGTTCTAATAAAAGAATATCTTTATATTAGAGCTTATCCCTAATAAGCCCTTATAAGAATCCTTAATAAGCTTTTTTACTTTTGACATAATTAATAAAATTCCTTGAGTTGTAATTTACGAATACTTAATCGGCTTTTGTGAAATATTTTTTATTCCAAAGTTATGAGGTACGGAAACCCGACTATTACTAATAAACACTCTATATAAAGGACTTGTGAAATTATATATAACTAATATTCCTGATTTACCACCTGTTTCTCTAAGAGGGCTAGTTAGATAATAAGTTTCCTTTAAAGCAGTTTTGAAAACATACTTTTACAACTATACTGAACACAATATATTTGATTTTAATTTCTTTGTATTTAATGATGGTTCCGTTTGTTTAAATTAAAATTTCCTTATCCTGTAATTAACAGATAATTAAATTAAAAAATATTAAGGTAGTTCATCAAGAATTCCTAGAGGCCCAAAACTTCATACATATAACATCATCAAATTTCTTTACAAAATTTCCTCTCAGAGTGGGAAAGAAATTAAGTATTAAAAACAGAAAAAAATAGTGAAAACAACAATTTTTATTAGTTGTATATAAAATAAATAAATAATTTTTTCTATGTTTTTTTGAATGAAGCTTTAATAGATAGGTAATGCATAACATTTTAAGTGAATAAGATTTAATATTATAATGTATATCTTAACAAATTCTTCTGTATTAAAAACATTTCGTTATTGTTTTTTTTATAATTATTTAAGTTCCATATGATAATGGAACTCAAGAAAGAGGAAATATCAGCTATATGTTAACAAAAAATTGTTTTCTATTTTAAAAGTTGATGAAAATATTTTTTAGAAATATAAGAAAATTAATTAAAACAAATTTATAAATGAAATAAAAAGTAGAACGTTTTTCTTGTATTTCTTTTCTGCACCCTAGTTTTTGATTTGTAATTCAATTTCCAAATCTATCATCTCTTTATATAAAGTTTTTCAAAATTACCACCAGATGGCGCCATACGCATGAATATTAAATCAAATTAATCAATTAATTGACAATTTACTCCTGATTCTTTCAAACGAAATTAAGCTTAAATATATATAGCCTTTTACAGCATATGCATATGTAAAATCCAAAATTTGTAATACATTATAAGTTTAGTGAAAAGTCGATCACAAACATACAACTTTGAAAATATGGAAGAAGTCGAATGAAATAAACATGTATAAGAACACCATGATGGGAAATACTTTTTTTC
This sequence comes from Argiope argentata, assembly GCA_026289955.1. NCBI lineage: Eukaryota > Metazoa > Arthropoda > Arachnida > Araneae > Araneidae > Argiope > Argiope argentata. The sequence continues at coordinate 959,443 of JAOUZG010017399.1, forward strand.
TATGATCATATTTCTTTATATTATTATAAATTTTGATTATTATCTTATCGTCTTTTTTTATTATCTGAATAAATATACTTTATATATAATATATAAATTTGTAATTCTTTAAAGGGTGAAAATTAACATATTTTCAATTTTCATTTTTTAAGGCCATAGATTTATAATTTACTTTAGGAATCGTCAATCAAAAATATGAATTCTTCGAAAAATATTGCAGCTTTTAACATGCGGTAATAAAACAATTGTATTTATTCCATTTCACAATTAAATAGAAAATAATATTAAAAATATGTATCAGCAATAAAGCATTCATTTTTTCTTTTAGTAATTATTTTAATTCATTTTTTGTTTTATAGAACAAATCGATTAATTTATTTCAAATTAATGATTAAAAAAGATATTTTGATGCCAATAAACAAAAATAAAAAGAAAAGAAATTTAGTTATTTTTAAGGCATTTTCCTTAGGAAGTTTCATGCATATATTTTTAATTGAAATGTTCATTTTTATTAAGGCCATAGATAATTTATTTTAGGAATCGTCAATCAAAAATTTGAATGCTTCGACAAATATTGCAGCTTTTAGTATGTAGTGATAAGGCAATTGCATTTATTTCATTTCACAACAAATCGAGAGTATTTTTTAAAAAATATATAAATTATAAGACATTCAATTTTTTTCTTTTAGTAATTTTTTAATTCATTTTTTTGTTTTATATGGCAAATTGGTCAGTTTATTTCAAATTAATTTATTGATAAAAAATACATTTTGATACTAATAAACAAAAAAAAAGAAGTCTTTTTTTAAGGCATTTTCCTTAGGGAGATTCTTACAAAAAATATTTGCTTCTTAATAAAATAAAAGGAAATATTTTGGATTACAAATGCTAATCCAAGAATATTTCTTTTTCATATTTTATCAAAGGTGATTTTTTCTTCTTTTTTTTACATTTTCGATGCATGAAATCACAAAATACAAAACTTATAAAATTTTCTTTAACGGAACATCGAAAACAAAATGTTTCTAAAAAGAGAGCCCATTGCGAACTAATTCAAATGTATTTGAATGCCTCGTTTTAATTCCATTTGTCGTGGGTTATAATGTATTTTTTATTATCATTTTCCCCATTTTGTTACATAAAAAAAATTATTCTTTTTTCCCTTCAACATTCCCTAACGGATTTGCGGCTTTCTTCTTTATTATTTATTCATTACCTTTTTATCATAAGTACGAAAGAATATTTTAGGTAGAAAAAATAAGGGAATATCTTGAATTAAGAAGAATTTCTTCAGGAAAGTGCTGAAGTACGCAGAATTTCCCCCAGCTTTTTTTTCCAAGCAAAAACTTGTGTTTTCCTTATTCGATGACATCTAATCCGATTGCAACCTTACATAAGAAGAAAAAGAAAGACACGTTAAAATTGAAAAATCTTCAAATAAGGATGAAGTAAAATTCTGAGAAAATTTAATGTCACTTTAATCTTTAAAATTGTGCAAGTTCGTAAAAAATGAGGGGGGTGTAGGGATAAAAAACAATACTGATCTCCAACAAATGAAATTTATTCATATACCAGATTATAAGTAAGAATATATTTTAAACAACATTTGACGATCTATTACTCAGCACAAACTCTTCTCCGAAAAGATGCATCTCTCCATAGTTTCATCTAGAATTAAGCTTATTACTGTAGTTTAAAATTTGAAAGCACTCATAAGATTTAGGACATATACCTGTCGCATTATACTTAGTTTTTAAGAATGCACGAATAAGCTAAAAATAGATATTTCCGTTGTTTGCAAATAGCACTCACTAACAAGTAATCTCCTTTCAAACATTAAGAGGATTTTGATTTTTGCCTAAGTAGCTGGCTTCCTTTATCACTCCAATGCTTTTACTCGAACGAGATAAGGAAAATCTTTGAGATTTTGTCTGAAATATTGTGACATTCGCTTGAGCGTAGGCTACTCAAATAACAAGACTTGTAATATTTAATGGAAGTTAATCAGGCATCAGCATAATTTTGATATTATTTTCCTTCAGTTTCAATCTTTCACGAATTTTAGACAAATTTGTAAAGGTTAATCGTGTGTTATTTCTGATCAGTGATTTTTTATTAACATGTGAGAACATAGGGTTGTGTTGATTTAGAGGTTTTGGTGTCATTGAAATTTACGAACAAAAAATTATTTTGCCTGCTTTTATCAGTATTGCGTTATTAGTATTATGCTAATAGAAGGTAAAATCATTTTTTGTCAGTATTGCATTATTAGTATTATGCTGGGCCGGGATGGCCTGGTTGGTAGAGCGTTGGGCTCGTCTTCCTTAGGTTACGAGTTAGAAACTCACCGGCCAAAAGATTCCCCGAGTTTATGGCGACTGGCGCTCGTTAAATCTGTTCGTGGTCGCAAAGTCCTCCATGTCGAGAGTAATACCACTGGGGGTACTGGGACAAAGATGATCGTTCTCTGTTCCAGGTCTAAATTACGATCTGAGATATATGAATGAGAAAGGGCTGGTTTCGTGTGTGTAGCTAAGTCGTACTCTTGGCCCTAGATGGCGCTTCTTTTAAAAGAAAGAGACGCATTTCTTGGGCTTAATATTTGCTGATCGTATCAGCGGAGGCTTGTCCATGGCAAGTGCCATTAGTCACAACACACAACAACCATATTATGCTTCTTTGAAAGCAGATACGCTTTAAAAGGTTTGACCTGTTTTTTCCAGTATTGCTTAATTATTGTGTAGGCTTCTTTGATAACAGATAGGTTTTTAAAAGGCTGACGAAGAACTATGACATCATAACTGTTATTTCATCTCAAAATCGGTCGAGTTTGAGCTAGTTTTGTTTGCCAGCTAGAAAAATTGAAAATGAAAATTAAAAATAATTATCGTTGTCTATATATATGTATATGCCTATATATAGAGAGAGGGATAGAGACAGATAGAGAAGCCTCGTGATTGTTTTAAATCGGTTTAATTTGGTTAATGACTTAATTTAATTAAGGTAAATAATGTCTTAAAAATAATATTGTTCTCATATGATAACTTGAAATTTACGATCGAAAATTTCCTTTTTTAAATCTTTTCTTATGCAAGGTTTTGCAAAATACTAATTTTTTTGCCATTATTATTGGTACCGACAATGTTTAAAATCCGGAATTCTATGGAATGCCTAAAACTAGCCGGCGATGTATGAGACGATTCATATTTCGCGCATTTCCTAGACATTCTATTGAATGACAAATGAGAAGCCAGAAAAGTAGGAAATAATCTCCAATTCGTTTTTATGAATGAGATTTCCGTTTCTGATACCTGTTGTATGTATTTAAAGGAAGCACGTAAACACATGCAAAAAGCGTCGTCTAAATCCACGCCTGCTGTGATTATGCTGGCAAAGTTGACAAAATGGATATTTTGTACTCCGTTTATTTAAAAACTGAAAATTCTATTGAAGGTTAAATAAATTCTATGAATAATCTGGAAATTTATGACATAAAATTAAAATGAATTCGAAAAAAATTCCCTTTTACTTTTTTATTAATTACTTCTCGAGTTTATTATTCCTGAAATCGACATAATATAAAAGGTGCTTTGGCGTGAAAAATTTAATTTAAAAAACAATTCAAAACTACCATTCTAAAAAACAAATTAGTTTTAATTTCTTATTTTTTATATGAAAAGAGTAAAGAATAAGAAAGGCATAAATTATGTTTCCTACATTTTTTTTTATTTTTTCTTCACGCATATCGAATAATTTTTTAATGACACATTTATTATTTTTCCAGAATAACATTTGCATTTCTGAAGAATGCACAATATTTATATGACAGAACCTCTTTACGAATCAGACTTCTTACTTACTTATCAGAGTTTCTTTTTCAAAATTTGCCTAAATGGCATTTATTATTCTATTGAATGCCTAGCTAATATATATTATGCTTTAGGAAATTATGTAACAATTCTCATATTTCAGATTTTATCTGAAAACGTCAGACATTATATACAATGCATAGACAATCTACAGAATACCAATGTTTCATATTTTGTCGGCAATATTAGTGTTAATTTATTAGATCGGAAATGCAAATGCAAAACTAGATAGTGTCAACGTCCTGGTAGAGGAGTAGAACGTCTACCCCGTGATCTGAACGACTTGGGTTTGAGTCCCGGTTTGGGCATGGTTTTTTTTTGTATGTTTTATCTGCGATATGTTTGAATGTGCCTTTCAGTAAAAGGAGGCCATGCAAGCAAATGTGATAGGTGATTATTTGCACTGTATGTGATGCTTTATGAAATGCGTTGTCTATTTCTATGAGTTCCGTGTGATATTTAGAAGTGCACGGGAATTTCTAAATGTTCAATAAAAAATTGAAATCTCAAACCATACTATGATTGTAAAAGCCAGTCGAATCAATCAGATTACTCGTTATACAAAGGCTGAATTTGAAATTGAGAATTAAACTTTTAAATTTTCTAAGGCGTACAAGCAATAATTTTGCAATTTTTACTATTAGCTCACACTCATTCTCTCTCTATATATATGTGTGTGTATCTTGTTCAAATTTTCAATCGGTAATAAAATACTTTTTATTCATCCGATGTAGTTCAAATAATTTTTTTAACTTGTATTGGATGACATTTGATGTTAATATAGTTTTTCTCGAATATTAATTCGTTAATTTATTATTAATTAATTTAAAACTAATTATCTTGCCTTTATAGTTCTTTATAGTAGTTGTAATTGTTTTTTTCGGGATAGCCTGTTTGGTAGGGTGTTGTATTCGCATATGTCGTGCTGCGAGTTCGAGCCTGGTCACAAATTTCTCCATGTCGAGAGTTATACCACTAGGGGTACCGGGTCAAAGGTGATCGTGATTCGGGGGCTCAGGGCTCTGTACCCTCAGACTTTACCACACTCTTCCTTCCATTGTAAAGGAGAACAACAATTGTAATTATTTAATAAAAATTGACTAAAATAAAATCTTTCGTAACTGCCAAAATTTTTCTTAATATTGAAAGTAGAAGTTGATTTTTTAAAAATTGTTTTTTTAATATTATTTGTTGATTGTAAGAACATGATCATTAAAAATTACTATTATTTCCTCAATATTATTATCACTTTATATCATTATTAAAAATCATGATTATATATAATAATTATAATTATATATTCGTAAAAACCTTTATATTTCTGAAAGGATTCACCAACATTTTCAAGTGGTGAATCCTTTCAGAAATATATTTAATGACAAAAGCTTTGAACAATTGTTGTGTGATATAACCGTTTGTCAAATCAATGCACATAGTTACAAAAAAATCCAGATTTTAATTCTTTGAAAAATTTTTAAACACGCACACACACAAAAATAAAATCCTATAAGAAAAAATGATCGGAAATAATAATCAATAAAACTAATGGACGATGTTTATTGATGCTGAATTTTTGCTAAGATCATCTAAATTTTTCTATTGCGTCTGGAATTTAATTATTTTCGAATACTGAAATTATGAACATGCTGAGGTTCTAAAAAGTCACCATAGTATATTTTTGAAATCCAGAGTATTTCTAAAAAGATTCTTTTTCTCATGTATTTTTGTTATAAAGTGGGACCTTCTATGAATGCTTAAAAAATTGTGACAAAACAATCGTCGTAAAACTGAATGCATGTACAAATTTCCAAAATATAAAATATCGTCAATTGAAGAAGTATCCTCGGGTAATTAACTTTAAATTACTCCTTCCGAGTATATAATTTAGCCATTTGATGATTCTAGTAATGCATTTCCAGTTATAGGTGTACGCTAACTAGCTCTTTTAATAATTAGCCCGGATATTTTTTGAATAATTCTGTAAATCAAAGTTTTAAAATTCAATCAAATTCAAACATGAATATTTTTACTAAATCCTATAGTTTTTGCTGTCAGAAAGCAATATATATAATTTGTTTTTGTTTACTTTCAGCCTGTTCTACACTTTATAAAATCATTCCTAAAACATTTGGTTGTTAAAAAAATGTTCCGTACATTTTTTAACTATTGTTGTATACTTTGTTTTAGAAACAATTCATTGCTATAATTCTAAATCCTAAAATGCCATCTTGCCTTTTAGAAAATATTAATGCATCTATGTCTGAATTTTTCCCTTCAGAGGTTATTTATTCATAGAAAAGAAAATTTTATATGTATACCTTCATTTCCGATCATTTTTAAGCTATGTTCTTAAAGAATTCGCATCTTCATTTGAACTTTTTCTTTAATTTTTAAAAATACGAACTCACAAAATCATCCGAATTTCTCCATTGTTTTCGATTTATGTCCGTGTGTAGCATTTGGCAGGGTTTTTTTTCTTTATAATTTAGTTTCTTTTCTGTTTTGATTTTGTTAGGTTTTCTTCCCATTCATTTTTATCTTTAATTTTTTAGCTCTTGTTTGTCAGAAAATATACCGTTTTTTCTGTATTTTCTTGTACAATACCACATATTTTTGTGTTTATCTTCCATTGTCGATTTTTTACCTATGGAATCAAAAAATGATTCGCCTTTTTATTCGACATTTCCCCGATAATTGGTAAATATTTTCGATCCTATATGCAGAGACTTGGAACGTTACTAAATTTAAAATTTGAAATACCATCTCCAAACAAATAATATTTATATATTTAGGAATAAATTCATCTCTTTCGTGTCTCTTAAAAAGTATTTTTGTTATTTCGAAAAACTTCTCTGTTCACAAATATATTCTTAACTTTTGAAACCTTAAGAAATTCTTCTTTTATAAACAATTCCAATTAATTCAACTAGAATTTCTAGGAATAGTATTTATGATTCTTTGCTCTAGCCAACAACACACCGAGGAAAAGCATTAGGCATGTATTCAAAAAATGTACAATGCAGAAGATACACCTTAAAAATATATATATATATATATATACTTCAGATGTTTATTTGGCATTATTATATTTATTTTTTTGTCTTTTAAAATAAACAAATTTCCCAAATAAATTCTAATTTATTTGTTTACCTCTGCCAAAATTGTAACAACTTTAAGGCAAATTATACTTGAGCCTGTTTCGCATTCTAAATTATAGTTTAAATAAATTTAAAATAAAAGGCGCTCTAGCTGTGCCAAAATTTTTAAGTTGATAGACTTTATCCGTCTTGAATTAATACTTTCACTAAGTAAGAGTTAATAATACTTCGAGAATACTAACAATGGCAACACATGTGTACGCAATTTTACTAGTTAGTAGAATTAATCTAAAGAAGGGAATAAAATATCTGGATATTTTACTAGTTAATTATTAAAAAAATCTATGTAAAATCATGTTTTTTTTCATTAAAAACATCTATATAGATAAACTTAAAAGCAAAGTCTTATTTAAATATAAATTATCGAAATCATTAAAGCCGCCTCTAAATTACACAAAAAAAATTATATATACATGCAAGTAGTTATCAAAATAATGGAAATATTTGTAAATAAAAGTGGCATTTTTAATGCACTTAGTAAACATTAAAATACAAACAAAATCACCATTTTTTTGTAAATTGTAAGTTATATATTCTGGCTGTATAAGTTAGCGTTATTGAAGTTCTCTAATTTTTAGATTTGTTCTAAAAGCTCAAAATGTTTGACCTCTAAGGTTTGCTAAGGAGTCTAACTGTGGAGCTCGTTCTAGCTGTAGCAAGTGTGACCGAAACATTCCAATTTTTAGACATTACTAGAAGTACTGTGTCTAAAATCATAACGACATTCACATAGCATGGCAAGACAAGCTCGCCAAAGCAATATAGTGGAGGGAAAGAGAAACTCAACGAAAGAAACAGAAGATTATTCTTTGCAGAACGTCTAATATGTGAACAACTGCAGCAAAAGTGACAGCAGAGCTCAGTACCCATCTGGATTCTCCAGTTTCAGGGATTACAATTAGAAAACACCTTCATAAACAGGACATTTATAACAATGCAACAATTTCTAAGACACTTGCCACATATGTTAAGGGTAATGCCGTTTACAGTGGTGCCACATTTACAAAACCTGGTCAATATATGTTGTTGTTGTTACTTATGGAACTTGCCTATGGACAAGCACCTCGCTGATACAGCAGCAGATTTAAGCCGAAAAGAGTGTCTCTTGTTTTTGAATTTGCGCCAACAAGGGTCAGGACTAGGTTTAGCTACACAATCACCATATTTTCTTGCACAGCCCCTTTCACAGGGGGGCACAGTCACACATCTCACAGATAGCACACAGAAGAACAATCGTGTATAAGTCGGGACTCGAACCCGGGACTCCCCGAAAACGAGGAAGACGCGCTACCTCTGTGCCAGAAAGCCGGTGGTCAATATATAAGTGGAAGAAAGAAATATGGTCTGACGAATCATTTTTCTCACTTTTCCCTACAACATGGAAGATGCAAGTTTGGAGGATACTCGCACAGGCATATGATTGGGATTGCCTCGATTGCAATTGTCAAGAACGGTGGTGGATCCATCACGATACGGGATAAGCCATGTCGAGATTTACAGATGAACCAATCCTATTCCAGAAGAGAAGGATAACCAAATTCATCCTATGATGTAAACTATGTTTCTGGAAGGAGATGGACTTTTCCAGGATGATATTGCGCCTATTTATGCAGCGAGATTTTGTATAATCTTCTCTTGATGTCCTCTTGGTTTGATGAACAGGAGGATGAAATTAAACATCTGCCTTGACTTGTACAGTCAATCGATTTTAATATAAGTAACTGCATGAATATTGCTCCTATCCACGCATCGGGACTTTGTACAGTCTTGTCTTGATGTCCTCTTGGTATGATAAACAGGGGGATGAAGTTAAAAATCTGCCTTGATTTGTACAGTCAATCGGTTTTAATATAAGTATGGTCTATTTTAAAGCATTCAATAAGGAATAAATATGATCCAACAGTATTTTTCTCCAAACCTTCCAAATATCTATTGGAAGAATTGTACAATATTATTGCACTACATGCTGAATTACATGTTAAAGGTTGTTCTACATCTTACTAATAAAGGCTCTTTTATAACTTTGAGGTGTATCCATTCATTCGATATCCACCTGTATAAGAATTGCTCGTTTATAGGTATAAGATATTCCTCTTTCTTTTTGACGATAAATTGGAAGTACTGATGTGTATACTATGTTTCCTTAAATGCTATTCAAAATAGCAAAATAACATCGGAAAACCTATTTTCATATGTTCATTAAAGTTTTGCATACGTCCTATTTCAGTGACATGGATTTCAGAACATTGTTAATCAAAACTTGCCGTTATTGTTGAAGTGCCTACATTACTTGACATACCAAATGATTTTCTCACATTAATGAACCTCATCAATGAATATCAATCTGATTTGTAATATCCTTAAATAATGTTAGGAACAGAAGTGAATAGAGTAGTTTTAATGTTTCTATAACAAAATTAAATTGGGATATTGTAAAATATCCATTACTATTAACTAAATAATCAAAAGCAAAACAACGTCTTAGTGTCCTGGAGTGTATGAAAATTGTTGAAATGCTATATACAGAGTGTTCATTAATTATTGTCGAAGTTTCTGTACCTCATAACTTTCGAATAAAAATATTACGCAAAAACCGATTATTTATCCGTAAATTGAAACTCAAATAATTTTTTAATGATATTAAAGTGTAAAACTTGCACAATTTGCACTATGTAGACATTCAGATGAAGACTGTTATGGAGAACGTTTTCATGGACTGCGAGTAAAGTTTCTTGGATGCGATCAACATTTTCGTGCGAAGTGCTCGTCTCTTCTCGCTCCCTTTCGGTGTGGAACGCTACCAGTTTCCCGAAATTGTGCTAACCAGCGTCTGATAGAATTATCCGAAGGAGAATCTTTCTTGTACGTGGTCCTGAAGCGAAATTGAGAAGTTATGATTGATTTAGTTTCGAAAAACCACAATACACACATTGCTTTTTCTTACACAGTCACCATTTTATTTCTGACGTCATAATTACCCAGACTGCAAATTCGCTAAGATTGCATTGTTGTCACGAAAAATTCTTTGAGTTGTAATTTACGAATACGTAATCGGTTTTTACGTAATATTTTCCTTTAGAAAGTTATGAGGTACGGAAACCCCGACAATAATTAAAGAACACCCTGTATTATGAAGTGAGAACAGAATGAACCTTTATAATACCAATCACTTTGTTGTAGTTCTAGTATATGTTCTTTTAAAACTTATCTGGTCAATTTGTCTTATTCTGTTAAAACATTTTAGGGTACAAAATTATATTTTGTCTTTTGAATCACTATAGACCAGTGGAAACCAATTTGTAATATCCTTATAAACATATTTCTAAATGAAATTAGAAAAATAAGTCAATAACACATGATTGGAATAAATGAATATCTGAAAATTAACTATTTATATATTCGAAACTGTTACAATAATCTAATCAATAATAATTAAAAAAAAACATCTCGTATTTTTCACGGTGAAAAAAGTTCGATGTATGAACCTCACGTAACATGGCAAACATGTAATCAAAAGACAAGTTTATTCCACACACTTTGAAGTATTCCACTGTTCAATTATGCTTAATGTAGATTATACTTAATGCGTTCTTGAAATTCAACTTTTTTTGAGGTTTATAAATGGGATCTTTGTTAGTAAACTCATAAAATTTCGTAACATGAAATAAAATTTCGGGATCTTGGTGCCCATGTCACGAAGTATATATCAATAGTACCTGCGTGTTCATTCCAATATCGAGAAACCCCTCATTCAAGCAGAAAACGAGTATCAATACTCCAATGTGACAATTATCCATATTGTAAAACGTACTCTATCTATAAGGTGTGTTAATGCACCCCTCACCCCCTGTAAAAAGGGGCTGTGCAAGCGACTGTGATGAAGGAGTCGCTAAATCGTATTCTTGGCCCTGGTTGGCCCTATTTCAAAACAGCAGGCACCCCTTTTGACTTAAAATTCGCTGATGCCTTGGTGAAGCTTAACCATGTTAAGTGCCACTAATAACAATTAAAAAAATATTAAAATGAAATCTGCTATGCATATTTCAATGCATCATGTCAGAGCCTATTTCCTTGAAGGGCCAAGTACCAAGTGCTCGTGCGAGTTAAATTATATTTGTATTCATTTTAATTTTTCATCGAATTAGTAACTTTAGTATTGCAAACGATTCAAAAAACTTTATCTCGCATTTATTGTTTAAAAAAATATCTCATTTCCTATTTATTCCATTTCCTATAATCATCTCCTCAAAAGGACATTTTTCTAGGTTTTATTTGTTGTAGTCATCAACTTATTTTTAAAAAAAATCAGAGTTTTTGTGAATACAATAGCAAAGCGTTATTAAAAGCTGATTTTGTGAGTTGCTTGTGCAGATAATAAAATTTTTATTTTTTGCTTACGGATTTTTGTTGACCCTCATTCCCAAAATAACATCATGTTCGGACATAATATGAGTTTATAAAGAGAAAATTGAGGATTGAGAGCACTGCTTTTCTTAAGTAGAAGTTTAACTTAGAAAATGATTTTAAATCAAAAATATCTTTTTGGTTTTTAAAATTCTTAAGGATTCCTTTCAAAGTCAAAGAATATCACAAGACGCTTCTAAAGTTGATCACTTTCAGAGTTTATAAAATATGAAGTCAAACCGAATACAGAGAATATTGTAAATTGATACACTTCAGTTCTTAAGTATCATTTAAAATTAGAGAATGGTTTTAAATCAAAACTTTCAATCTTATCGCCTTCATAAATTTTGAAGTAAAATCTCCTCTACTCTGAATTATCAATTTAAATTCAAGCTAAGGTAATAGGAATATTTCGTTTACTTAATTACCTTTTAAACATAATTAATCGTTTACTCTATTTGTTCCATACTTTTACGAAATGAGTAATTTATTCTCGTCTTTCGATCAAAAGGAACACTTTATTTGCATTAGGAATTTACTCTGTTTCTGATTGCGTAAATGTCTTTTATTTACCTCAAGCTTAAATTCCTTCTAAAGGTAAATGAATTTGATACTTTCGAATGGAAATAACCAGAGTTAAATTTTCCAGTTCAAAATCCTTTTCAGGATAAAATGATTATTCACCTTCCTGGAATCAAAAGGCAGCAATCTTTGTTTACTAATTTATTCATCTCCAAAAATCTACATCAAATAATGAATTAAAGTCCTACGTGAAATAAATGGAAAAATCTCAGTTTAAACGAACGGGAAAGTTTCTAATTTTCGTAACACAGTAACTTCATATTACTTACATTTCATTGTTACTATATTGTTAATTGTTAAAATATCTTGATACAATGCTTTTGAGTATTTACCTTTCGTTAACTCTTGTTCTTGGCGATTTAAAGATGCTTGAAAAATGAGACTTATGCTATGTTTTGTTTTACAATGATATTTATTAATTTTAATTTGTAGAGAAAGAGCCATTTTAAACATAGTATCTAGTTTATAATACATTTATTCCAACTTTAATAGCAATTTAACATTATCTTGTAAATTAAGAAACAAAAAATCAAATTTATAAATATTTTATGTAAATATTTGGCAGCGTATCCCCTGATGTAAGGAAAATAACTGAGCGTAATGCAATCAATGCTGGTAATTTTCATTTCAATTAAATCCAAACATATTCTGTTTTTATTTTTTATTTTTTAATTTTTTTTAAGGAAAGCCGAAAACTTTCTATAGAAAGATGCCGAAATTAATAAGTCCAATAGATTTTCTAATGGATGAAAAAATGAAATTTGACATCTCTTCCAAAACGATCTTCCAAAATCCTCCAAAACGATCAATCTTATTTCGATCCTAAATAACCTCTGAGTTTTCGCGTTATCCCTGAATCGAAGAAATTTAATGCTTTCTTCAATAATATATTATAGATTCTGTCAAATCATTTAAAATTCTTACAAGAATACACGTATCTAATTGCAGAGAAATAAAACAAGTAGCATCTATTAACTTATAGATGTCATAGCAATATCTATATTACTTATATACTTTGATTGATTTATAATTCCTGATTTTCCTTATTTTTATACTTCTTCTTCACTATTATATAACTTATTTTGGTGACAGTTTAAATTTTTAAATCTATTGTATTTTTCACAGCATTTGTTGTTGTTTCTAATGGCACTTACCATGCACAATCTCGCTGAGGTAGTCAGCGATTTCAGCCTAACAGCGTCTCTTGTTTTGTAGTAATGCTAACTAGGGCCAAAAGTATGACTTTTGCTACTCATTCATCACATTCCCTTGCACAGCTCCTTTATACAGGGGGGGCACATTTACATCCCTTACAGATAGAACACATAAGAACAACCCTGCCCGAACTGGGACTTGAATCCGAGTTGTCTAGATCACGAGGAAGACGATCTACTCTACGCCAGGCCGCCATAATGACAACATTTAGATAATTTTATATGTATTATCTTTAAATGTATTTGTGCATGTATTATCTCAAATAGACATAAAGAAACTTTTCAGAATGCGAAAAGTAAAATTACACTTTATATTTTTTATTTGAGATATTTTTTTGTTTAGTTTTTTTTCCTTAAACAAAATGAAATTTAGTGGACATGGATTTATTAAGCGAAGTAAAAAACTGGAAATCGAACTGAAAACAAAAATTCTGTTAAATCTTAAATAAAATAGATTGCATAAATAAACATATGCTTTTAATATTTTAATAATGACTCAATAATCAGCATTTAAGAAGGGAATGTTAATTATTCAGACAAACTGGCATTTTATAACGATGCGCAATTTTTCCTGTTTTTGTCATTAAAAATATTAAATCAGATTAATATGTTTGATTACACTTTCCTATTTATGCAAACCTATTTATTTAAATATAAGCCGCCTTTCTGGCACAGAGGTAGCGCGTCTTCTTCGTGTTCTGGGAGTCCCGGTTCGGGCATGATTGTTTTTCTGTGTGCTATCTGTGAGATGTGTGACTGTTCCCCCCTGTAAAAAGGGTCTGTGCAAGTGAAATTGATAAGTGTGTAGCTAAGTCGTACTCTTGGCCCTAGTTGGCGTAACTTAAAAAACAAGAGACGCTCTTTCCAGCTTAAATCTGCTGCTTCAGCGGGAGGCTTGTCCATGGCAAGTGCCATAAGTAGCAACAACATTTAGATATGTGAAATGTTTCTGCAGTGATATACTTATGTGAGTAATGAAAATAAGGTATATATGTTGTTTGTTGTTGTTACTTGTTACATTTTACAAGCCCAGTGGCAGATCCGTCAGCGATTTAAGCTGAGTAAGCATCTCTTGTTTGTTCAGTAGCGCCATTAGGGCCAAGAGCAATGCAACACATTTTCTTTCAAAAACCCTTTTCACTGGATGGACACACTCAAACGTCTCACGGACAGAACACAGAAAAAGAATAATCATTCCCACACCAGAACTCGAACTAGTGACGCCTAGATCACAATGAAGACACGCTACCCCTATGCCAATACGCCAGCCTAGGGGCTATATAAAACCATGAAATCTGTTGGAGTTAATAATCGCCATTTTTTTATACAGATAATGACTTCTTCCCAATACATTGTAAACTTTTCCCTTCAGTTATTTTGAAATTTAAACCTAGTTTCAAACAACTCGAAATTTGATTATTTAATTTTAGTTTTTATATAATATATGATTAATGAATTCAGCCTTATATATTTTCATAGAATTTTAATTAGGTAATTTATAGATTATCTCGATAATCTTGAAAATAAAATTTGGAATATGAAACATAGGCACCGTAATGTATCCTTCATTCTTAGACCTTGCTGATTCCTTTTTGCAATTTTGGCTGTTGTGTGCGGGGAAAATAATCAACATTCTCAAAAGGAGCGCAAGGGCTGAAAGTCCCTAGTAATTAGAAAATTTGCCAAGCAGAAAAAAATGTTGGAAAAGTAACCAACATTCCCAAAATGTTAGCAAGGGCTGAAAGTCTCAAGTAATTAAAAAATTTGTTTAGTAGAACAAAAATGTTGGAAAAGTAACCAGCATTCCCAAAATGTACGAAAGCCGGAAAGTCCCTAATAATTAGAAAATTTGCCAAGCAGAACAAAAATGTTGGAAAAGTAACCAACATTCCCAAAAGGTGCGCAAGGGCGGAAAGTCCCTAGTAATTAAAAAAATTGTTTAGTAGAACAAAAATGTTGGAAAAGTAACCAGCATTCCCAAAATGTACGAAAGCCGGAAAGTTCCTATTAATTAGAAAATTTGCCAAGCAGAACAAAAATGTTGGAAAAATAACCAACATTCCCAAAAGGTGCGCAAGGGCTGAAAGTCCTTAGTAATTAAAAAATTTGCCAATCAGAACAAAAGTGTTGGTTAAGTAACATTGGAAAAGAAGTTGGAAAAGTGAGAAAGTTGGAAAAGAAGCAAACATTCCCAAAATATACGCAAGAGCTGAAAGTCCCTAGTAATTAAAAAATTTGCCAAGTAGAACAAAAATGTTGGAAAAGTAATGTTGGAAAAAAGGTGGAAAATTGGAAATGTTGGAAAAGTGACCAAAATTCCCAAAAGGTACGCAAGGGCTGAAAGTCCTTAGTAATTAAAAAAATTGCCAAGTAGAACAAAAATGTTGGAAAAGTAACGTTGGAAAAAAGGTGGAAAAGTGGGAATGTCGGAAAAGTGACCAAAATTCCCAAAAGATGCGCAAGGGCTGAAAGTCTCTAGTAATTAAAAAATGTGTCAAGTAGAACAAAAATGTTGGAAAAGTAACGTTGGAAAAGTGGGAATGTTGGAAAAGTAACCAACATTCCCAAAAAATACGTAAAGGTTGAAAGTCCCTAGTATTTATAAAATTTGCCAAGTAAAACAAAAATGTTGAAAAAGGGGGAATGTTTGAAATGTAACTGACTTTCCCACAAGGTACGCAAGGGCTGAAAGTCCCTAGTAATTAAAAAAAATTACTAATTAGAACAATTGAAATTAATCAAAGAGGTTATTTATTTTTATTTGTTCAGTTGCTTTTGAAATATACGGATGCTCTTCATTTCATATGATACAGTTGTTTTATTTAAACGTCCTCAAAGAGAATAGTAAAACCCAAAGGGGATTAAACATAGTCTTGAACTTTTAAATACCGGAAGCACAGATTTGCTAAAACTTTGATTTCAAACTCATTCTATTTAGCTTATGAATTGTTTTCTATCAAGTGAAAAATAGGATATAAAGTTATCTTTTTCATTATATTTTGTTGTGGTGCAGCAAAATTATACTTTGAAGAATAACACGTAGGCATTTGTATCTGTTAATATTTAATGAAAATACATAGTGTTATCTATATTGAAAAGTTTTGTAACTTCAAATTAGAGGCATTTATGTATGTACCATAAAATGAGAGATAAAGAAAAAAAAATGTGTATTTAACGAACTCTCTTTTTCGGCATATTTAAGTTTCCGAACATAATGCCTATTTTATAAGCTTCTTGCACCTTAACTAAATTTGGTCTTTATGCAATTCAACTTTGTTTAGAATCATTTATGTAATAGTAAAGAATTCCCTATGTCTTAAACATTGGGACCTACCTTAATGAAATCAAATCTAAAGCGAATCACTTCATACTTAGGGTATTCAATTTTTAGAGAAGAACAGAATAACAAGCTTTCTAAAAGAGTTTTATGGGCTGAAAAGCTGAACCCTTGTGAAGATTAATAAGTATATTGTATACGTTTTAACAAGTCTGTGTGAAATAATGAATTATGAAATATTGAAGATTTTATGTGTAACATAATGAAGATGTATGAAATAATGAAGATTTTATGTGTGAAATAATGAAGATTTTATGCCCATATCATATTTTTTAATGCGAAACTAGCATTCAAAATCTAATTCAAGAGAGACCCTAGTCCAAACTTTATGAAACTTTGTCTCTTAAAAGATATAAATTGCCAATCACTTGTTCCATAATTTTATTAATGCGTTGATTTAATACCAACCTAAATTATGCTTCTTACATCATGATCTTGTTATAAATTATAATTCTTGTTATATACCTAATTCAAAATTCTTTTTTTAAGAAATATAGATATTTACTAGAAATAAATCTATTTTTTTTCATTAATATAAAAAATACCCATTATTCTAAAGAAACATTTTCAATTCCGCTTCCATGAAATGCGTCTACTAATGATATTCCCTGATGGAATAAGGTGCAGTACTTGTTCCGATGTATAACTGAACATCATTGGTGAGCAAGGCCCATCCCATAATGGCTATTGGCCAGCAATTGCGGCTGCCAGTACCTGTGGATAGATGCTTATCGCTTCACAGGCTGCACGCCGGATCTTTTGATCATTTAAATAAGCATCATTTGTGCGAAAAGTGTTTCATCAGCAAGAGCCGGTTGTCATGGTTACGCGGAACGTGGCAGCCTGAGGACGAGGTGCAAAGGCACAGACAGATATTTTACTTAGAAATGTGTGCATTTTTAGTGTTTTATGGCAATCGTTTGATTTTACGAGTATGCGTTTTCTGGTACTTTTTTTTTCATGCGTTTCTCTTCCAAAGTAAGAATTTTTGATGGCGCCTAGATGAAGGGGGGAAATTTGCAAATGGCATTTGTAAATTTTTACCACAAGAGAACCTGTTCTCTGAATCTGTGTAATATTCGGAATTCTAGTTTCGTTGGAAGATATGAAAAATTATTATTACGCTCACAAATCTGGAGAGGGATTTTCAGGGGATTAAGTATACAACGGTAGCCCAATGTATATTGCAATCAACTTTTATCTGTGAGCAATTTTTCGTTCCGAATGTAAAAACCCCATTTATTTCCATGTTTACTTCAATTAAATTTTTTATATGATGCATTTGTCTATGTGGTACTTCTCTCGTTTGCTGTGAGATAGGATGGCGCCTTAAGTCCTGCTGTTTTCTTCAATGACCCTATATTCAAGATTATAAGCCATATGCATAAAAAAAAACATCATGTTATTTTTACCAGATTATTCTAAGGATTGAAAGATTTAAAAAAAAAGAAATACTATATTTTCAGATTATAAAAATACAAAAAAATTCTAAAGAGTTGCTTGATTATTTAATGAATATCTTAACTAACTTTATGATTATTAATTAAATATAATAGGAAATATGCTAAAGACATTTCCAAAGTAACCAGCTTTCTTTGGATCTAGTTATTCTCTGACTAGATAAGAAGTATTGATTTAGTAATATTAACTAATTTTGATAAACTTTATTTCATTGCAATAAAAGAAAATAATATTTAAATGCTATACTTAGTTATATATTAATAATGCTTATCAACTTTGATAAAATTTATCTCATTACCGCAAAAGTAAGTAATATTTAAAATTAGATTAGTAAAATAAACTCTTTAGTATATTCTTAAATTTTAAAATAAAATGTGTAGTTCTAAACTCAAATGCCTTGATGTTTTAATTTATTGTGAATTACAATTAATTTTTGTTTTATAGTTTACTCATTATTTCATTCAAAATGTTTTTGTATTTAACAAGAATTAAGTAAAATACTTCAAAATAAATCTATAAAGTTAGAAAAAAACATTTTGAAATTTATTGTAAATCTAAGTAATTGATATCATTTATAAAAAGAATCAGAACAAACTTTGAAAAAAAATGGAAGCTATAGTAGTGAACAGAGTAAACAGTTAGACCAAGAATACATTAAATATTTTTTTTTATTATAGGCAAAGTTAATAGTTTATTTCAATTAGAGATAAATTTAAAGCTTTCCAGAACAGTCAATCCATCAATAATCCCACGAAGCCAACTACTGCGCGCACTCGTTGTCCCTGTGCTGTTGGCTTTGTATTTTTTCTCGTATGAACAATCGAGACAACTTTGTTGGGACAATGGCAAATGATTGACAGTCAGGACAACCAATTGCTACTGTCCCATTGTGGTCACGTGATTTTCACGGAAGTAGGCTGATCTTCCATTACGCGCAATAGTTATCCTCATACGAATGCACCTTTACTCTCAATAATTATTCTCATATGAAGTTGAAATGTAGTTTTACTGGCTTATGCTACAATAATATATAAACAAGCTTTGCCAGTGATCCTTTGAGCAGTATTTTTATAATAAATTGTTATTTTGCAGCAAATTCAGAACGTTGAAGTGAAACATATCCAACTAGATTGGAGAACACCCATTCCCATTCCCATTGTTGCAAGCGGGCGAGCACCGCGAAAAATGTCAAAGATGGCGACGTTTGGCGAGGAGCTTCGCGCTAGCTAGGTTGGTTTGGCGAAAGGAATAGTCTAGTAGTCGCTGGATCACACGCGATGTTTTGAGAAGTTTCAGAGCACGCGCTTACTCGGCTATATTAGGGACGAGTAGCCCGAATCAGTAAGTTTTTTCCCTCTAGGAAGAGAAGCGTCTCTCTGGACTAGCGAATTAGTGAGCTGTGTTTGCGTTTGCTGTTAACGCCGTGTTATTGATCTCGCTGCGATTTACTGTTGCTGTGCTATTCGACATCTGTTTTGCAGTCTGTTTTTATTGTGCTTAAGACTTGCATTTACGCTGTGAGTGACTGTTAACTACTGGATTGTATTTATCTGAAATTTTTACTTTATCAATTATCCTGTAAATAACTGTAAATGGCTGTAAATAAATGTGTGTGTGCTGTCCTCAAGTAAAGTCAATTCAATCCGAACCCGCTACGCTAAAAACGTAACAATAATATATAAACAGGCTTTGCCAGTGATCCTTTGAGCAGTATCTTTAAAATAATTTGGTACTTCGCAGAATATTCGGAACAATTGCGTTGGCTTTCTGGTTAAATATTGAAGTAAAACCTATCCAATTGCATTGGAGAATACACACATATTCATGTACACAGTTTTATAAAGTACACAGTTTTGTTAGTACTTAATAGCGCATTAAGAGCATATCGAATGCCATCTGCATATCGAGCCAACTGCAAAGCATATCGAATGCCATCGAATATACTGGAGTTCTCAACCCACTATAGCAATGAATTTGAACCCGATTACAAAGAAGCGAGAATTAATATTCACTAGATGGCATCATTATTTCCAAACATCATCAATTGACCATATGAAAGAAAATAATTGTGTTGTATCTAGGAAAGATGGTTTTTGTCGTATGAGAACAATATCTTACAATGTTGTGTTAAACCAGAAGTTTATTAGTCAATTTGGTAAAAAAAAAAAGAAAATATAATTTGGTTTTCAAAATGAACTTCCGAGCTTTATGTCCTATGATTTTAATGTTACATACTCCTCCAATATGAGTTACTGCCAGATTTGCATTTTGATTACTAATTAGGAAAATGGACAAATAATGACGTATGGAAAAAGAATTTGAAAAAAAAGGCAGTTTATATGTTTAGGTAAGCATCTTTTAATGCTTTTACATTTCTTTTATGAAAAAATTAGCCGATCATCATATTCAATATCGTTATATTGTTTCTATTAATTTATGTCTATAATTTTTTTAAATACAGACTTATATAAATAAGGAAAACTATAATAAAAAATCAGAAAATATAAAATAACATACAAAATTATTATAATTTCAGTGGGAGCAACTTATTGTTTTTATTAGTATAGAGTACTTTGAATTTATTGCTTTAGACAGCTATTAGGCTTTATTTCCATTACCAGATCAATAGGTTTCCCTTTACATGTTTTTAGAGTTGTTTATATTAATAAATACTGCGTCCTTTTATTTCTGAAAGTCTGTCTTCTAATTTTTGAAAGAAAAAAAGGGGAAAATCTGAGAACAAAAGATCTGTGTGAATAATAGCTTTAACTTGTTATATGGAATAATGAAACATCTACCAATCCAGATTATTAAATCTCTGTTAATGACAGGATTAAATGATTATTTATTTATTTTATTTATTTATGTTTTGAGTCGCAATTTTTTGGATATCATATTTGTTATAGAACTTGATATATTGTGCTAGATTTTTAGAAACATTTTATTTATGATATAATAAAAATAATCAAATTACTGCAGAATTCAGATTATATATTTTAATACTGGCATAGTAATTAAATCCCAAAATTTCTAAATAATTCAACAATAAATTTTTCCTATTTTTAGAGTAAATATTTAAAAAAAGTGTAAACTATAATGTTGATGAATGCAGTTTGCATTTGTCAGACAATCGAAAATTAGGATATGAATCCTTTACGTCACAGCCAGTTCTTTCGATTTTCAAATTCAGAGTTATAAATAATAACACTTATTGATATTTAGAAGATTCAAATCCATTTGCATTTTATCTTAATCTAAACGAACGCAACAATATCTTGTAAATTCCTTTCTTTCTATACGAATAATGTCGGATATGTAAATTCTATTCTCTGTACGAATATTATAGAATGTGTGAATTTCACTATCTATAAGGTATTATAGAATGTTTGGATGCCATTCTATCTTTACGGATATTATCATATACGTAAATTTCACTACCTATATGACATTATCGAATGTGGGAATTTCTCTATATCTAAATGAATATTATCGAATGTGTGAATTTCATTCTATCTGCACGAATGTTATCGAATATCTGAATGTTCCTTAATCTATACGAATATTATCGGATGTGTGAATTTCACTCTATCTGCACGAATGTTATCGAATATCTGAATGCTCCTTTATCTATACGAATATCATCGAAAATGTAAATTCCACTGTATTCATATGTAAACGAATGCAAATGAATGTGAAACTTCATTCTGCATATATCTCTATATAAATGACATCGAATTTGAAATTAACATTCTGTATCTATCTAAATATTAAGAGTTTGTGTCCTCTGATTGAATATAAACAATTATCAAATTTATAAATGTTATTTGCATATGTGTATTCTATTTATTATCTGAATTCTCTTTTATTTGTATCATTACGAATACCATAAAATCTGCAAATTTGTATCAAATCAGTAGCAGTGCATGCAATTTGCCAAAGATTTGACCAAAAAAATCATTATCAATGTTATTCCGGTAAAAATTACGCTTAGTGTGCCCCTTGCCGTGCCAAGGATGTCAAGTCGCCAATAAAGATGGCGGACAAAGTAAACAAACATTTCTCTGATATAGTTACGGTTACCACTTTTCGCAATATAATTATGATTTTTTTAAAAATCGATAAGAATTCTTTTATTTTTTAGGCACCGGGCAGAATTTTTTAACTTAAAAAAAACATCCGACGGCTTTGCTAGCCACGGGAGCGGGAAACTAGTAGCTTGGCTAGCACATTGAACATAAGGACTGTGTGGATAACATGAACAGTAAATAATAAATAATTAAGACAGAGACGCAAAAAGAATGGATTTAATAGAAAATTTTATTTATAGGAAATTTATTAAAAATAGTTGAAGCTCATGTACAACTCAACCATTGTTGGAAGAAGTAAACAAAGCATCATTAGGGTTACCACAAGAGCGTTGTGTTGGGTTGCCATATTGGCTGCAAATTCGGGGGGCACACTAATGACCACTTTAACCATTAATTCTAAGATTCATATCATGCTTCAATGAAATTTTACACATAAAACATAATTATATATATATATATATATATATATATATATATATATATATATA
>JAOUZG010017399.1:1003589-1025492 GCA_026289955.1 Argiope argentata
AATATATTCACATGCATGTATATGAAATTGCATCAAATGTTTTAAAAATGGCATTTTATTCAAATTTTAAAGAAACAGTGTCCACGGGAATATAAAATAATCAACGTAGCACAATATTCTGAATATGCAATACTTGTTTGGATGTCTTTATGAATTTATACTCCTGCATGTATGAGTAGGAATTTGCATCAAATGCTGTTGAAAATGGCATTTTATTCAAATTTTAAAAAAGCAGTGTCCTTTACATGTAAAATATTTTTCTCATTTAGATCCTTTTATATTTTTGACCAGTGCTTAATGGTTATCTGTTTCATATTTTAATCTAAATTTTAAAATGTGAAAGAATGAAAAGACATTTTTGCAATCAAAATTAAATTCAACTCAAAAAATTGTCTGATATCTCCTTAACTAACAGTTTTTATATAAATGCCGAATTAATTCTGATCCTAATGACTACCTTTTAGTCTCGGATTAAAAAAAACAGAGTACTAATCCCATTATTCAAAAGTGTAAATCTATATTATCTTATATCTTATAAAAAGATTTTTCGAAAGGGAATATTATAAATAAGTCATTTTAAAATAAGCCAGAAGACACGCCTTAAAAAAATAGTATGTTAAATTTAACAATTTCAAAGGTACAGCGGCTTATTTCTATCAAAAAGAAAAAAAATTGCAAAATAGAAAAAAAATCTAATCTTATTTGGGGTTAAAATGATTTACATGCCAATTGGATAAAATAAGAATATTGAATTAAATAAAACATAAATAGCAATATATTAGCCAGTTTTAACATTTCTTTATTTTCCTAATTAGGTATGAATAAAAAACTAAGAAGTGAGATAAAAAAGTTTATAAATATAATATTTGATGCAATTAAATGATTTAAAGTATAATGGATCTTTATAATTAAAATTCTAATATATATATATATATATATATATCAAATGTATCAAATATATTGTTACTAAACAAGGTAAGAAATGAATTAGCTTGTGTGCGTGCGTGCGTGTGTGTATGTGTGTTTGTGTGTGTAAAGGTAAAGGGATAAATGTGGCAATGATGTATAATTATAGAAGACTATTCCTAATCACTAATAAACTTATTGGCGTTTATGAATAATCACCTGTGATTCTTTTACGTTTAACGTATTGCTGTACATTTAATATATTACACGCATAATATATGTACGTATAGCCACTGAAGCATCAAAAGAACATATGTCATACATTAATTATATGTAACATACGTCCTTTATTTTTGAGCCATATAATGTATTCATATGAGCACATGTGATTGAAAAAGTATATATACATAGACGGCATATAGTGATACACAAATTATATTTACAAAATAATTCAAAAAGTAGTTATAAATGAATTATTTAACGATATAAATCATATTTTCAGTGCTTAATAATACATCTATGAAAATAAGAATATAATGATTTGAAAATAACATCGCAAATTATTAGCTAACAAATGAAAACTGTAGAAATTTGAAATATAATATAGATTTAGAATATCAAAATTTAAAGTAGAGAAAGAAAATTTATACTATTTTTACTGTTAAAGGAAAATACGTATGCGTTTTTTTTTTCTTTTATACCGCAGACCGCTTGATAAAAAAGTTTTTAAATTTGTTACAGATATATTTTGAAAGATGGAATGGAGCAAATTTTAATTTTAATTAGTTCTTAAATTACGTAAAAATTAATTCATCTGTTTGTGTTTACACCTGATAGCCCCAGAAAAAATTATCATAGATATCTGAATTTTGCACCCTTTTAAAATTAATGGAAATAATTGATGTTGTTTTTGGAAGCACCTAGGTTCAATGCCATTTGGCTGAATAATTAGATTAGTGACAAATGATACATATTGGTCATGGTTTTTTTAATTATAACAATTATTTAATAAGAGAGTATGAACAACAATAAGTGATTTTAACCACTTAACTGTTTTATTTTCTTTACTATCTAATAAGATGACACCTTCTATTTTAGGAATATTTTCTTATTTTGCTTCAAATGAAATTCCATTTAATACATGATTTATCTATGTATTCGAGATAATTTTCTTATTGAATTATAATATCATTATGAATGGTTTATTTTTAACTTAAAGCTTTTAAAATTCAATAAATCAATGCACAATAAGGCATACAGACAAAACTGTTAAGCGGTTAAAATTATTACTTTGTAATAATACCTGTTTAGTTAATATAGATGATTTCAGTGTCGTTTCTTTTTTAGCAATCTTTTAAATATACCAAGGTGTTTACGCTCACTTCGCGTCCGCCAACCCCTCCTGGGTTTGGCGACAGTTGAACACTCACCAACACCTTCCAGGGTTCCCTCAGTTCAGGCTACGTTATCGTGCGAGCTGGACGCAGAGATATTTGCTCCTCTACTAAGCAGGAGACGAATTGCTCAAACTTATTACTTTTGCATCTACCTCCTATTAAGTGAGGTTGTGATTTAAATATTATATTTAAATAATTTAATTTGCATATTTGTTGAGTTTCACAATAAACTGTTTAAAAAACTACAGTCCACTACTTTATCTTACTAAGTTGCAGACACAAGGTTTATATAAATAAATAGTTTTTTTTTTAAAAAAATTATACATTTCTTTTAGTTATTTGCTTACGAGACGCTATAAGTTTCTAATATTTACCTCAAGCTATGCAAAATCCTTGCATCCAGATACTTGAGATCCAGTCCACGCAAATCAAGTTCTCTCAGCTTCTCAAGTTTCCGAAAAGTATTCATGGATAATGTCTGGATGGGGTTGTGTGAAATATCAAGTTTGCTCAGTCGTGCTATGGAGGGCCATACATGAGTTGGAACTTCGCTCATACAGTTGTGGGAGAGATCCAATTTTCTGAGTTCTTTCAGACTCGAGAAAGAGACATCAGAAACGTTGCACAACATATTGTGTGACAAATCTAGAATACGAAGCGAGGGTAGTGGAAAGTTTGGTACATGGGGAAGACTTGTATCTCGCAGTAAAAGTACTTGCAAGGAAACCAGAGCTCTGAAAGGTTCATCGTCCAATCTCCAGAGCGTATTGTGCGATAAATCCAAGTACAAGAGATACACCAGTTTGTTGAATGTATCTTCTGACAGGCTGGTCAACTTGTTGGAGGACAAGTTCAAACTGAGAAGATTGTGTAGGTGGTTGAGCCCATTGGTTGGAATGGTGGATATCCTGTTTTGAGACAGGTCCAGATACCTCAAGGTGGATCGAGTATGAGCCAAGCTGTGGGTTGGCGCATGGAATATGTTGTTGTTCGATAAATTCAACCTCTCCAAACTGGTACCTAAGAACACGTCTTCGGGAAGAGTTTTTATATTGTTGTAACTGAGGTCCAAGATGCGGAGTGAGCTGAGATTACGGAAAGCACCAGCGAATACAGTCGACAAATTATTGTGACCAATGTGAATGATCTGTAGCATAAGGCAGTTCTGGAAGACGCCATTTGGCAGATTCGACAATCTGTTGCCGTCGAGATGTAGCACCTGAAGGTTCGGTGCATGCAAGAATGTAGTAGTGTCAAGAAAAGGAATGCGGTTATTCGATAAGAACAAGTAGTGTAGCGTCCCACCAACCGGTCGCAAGAAATTGCCGTCCATATGAGAGATCAGGTTATTGCTTAGATCTAAACTACGAACTTTTATGTAGATGTCATCATTCTTGAAGCTGTTGACTTTTAGAACTTTTTCTATCTTATTATTCGAAAGATCGAGAAACACGTGATTCTTTTCGTCACCTACTCTGTGGAAGCCGTCAAAGGAGAACTCAGTGAGGTTGTTGTCTTGAAGGAATATATTTGTGACACTCTTGAGATTTGAGAAAGCAGCCTTTTCGATGTGGAATATTTCATTTCTAGCTAGAATAATAGTATTGAGAATTGGCATGTCTCTGAAAGACAAAGAATGAATAATTTTAATCTTATTTCCGAACAGCACAATGTTTGTGATGATCGGCAACTTATGAAAGGTATCTGTTTCTATTTTTTCTATCTCGTTATTGGCTAGATTTATACTATTCAGACGATTGTGAATGGTGTTTCGAAACAGCCCCATAGGCAGAGATTGTAGCTTGTTCCCTTCTAGATCACAGTGTATGAGAGAAGGCATTCCTTCGAATGTTGAAGTGGATAATTTAGCAATCTTATTGTGGTCCATTTGCAACCATTTCACTTTTCCCATGCCTTGAAGAACATCAAGAGTCGGCAGATTAAAAGTTCCGACTTCTAGGACTTCTAAAGACGACTTTATTGATGTGAACAATTTGGGGTCAAATGACAGCAAGTTATTATATGACAGCCTCAACTCCCGCAATTTCGTGGTCCCTTGGAAAGCCATCGGCGATATATGCTTCAGATCATTGTTAGCAAGATTAATAGCAGTCAGTGACTGTCCCCAAACACTGAAGTCATCATCGCCGATGTTGGAAATGGAATTATCTTGCAAACTAAGACGTGCTATCCTCTGCGTCAGGCGGAGAGCCTCTTTAGGTACCTTCTTTAGTCTGTTTCCTGAAAGGTCAAATATTTCCAGGTCATAGCGACATCCATGAAGGTCGTAAGCGTCCAGCTCTGAAATCAAATTTCCCCTCAGATATAGATGACTCAGAGCAGTTAGGTTTTTAAGAGACTTTGGAAAAGTGTCCAACAAGTTGTGACTCAGGTCCAGTGCCTTGAGAGTTTCATGTAGACCATTGAAGGTGCCATTTGGAATGCTTGAGAGTCTGTTATTCGAAAGTGACAGTCTTTCCAAAACAAGGCCTTTGAAAGTAGAATCAAAAAGGTCCTTGATGTAATTGAATTCGAGGTGGAGGTTCGATATAGTTACTTCAGAGTCATTCATGAAAGCAGAAGGAAGTCTAGTTAGGAGGTTATGGCTTAGATCTAGCTTGTGCAATTGCTTGACTGGAAGTCGGAATGGTTTGGGTAGTTGCTCGATGAGGTTTCCTCCAAGCTAGTAAAAAAAGAGAAAAAATATGTGCATAAAAATATTCAGATATTAAGTATATACAGACATAAAATCCAATGCATATGATTAATAAATTTAAGTATATAAACGTTTCTAATAGAAATAAATCATAATAATGACTCTCATAGATAATAAGACCATTACAATTATCTTTGTGTTAATTCATTGCATTCCATTTTTTTATGAATAGTTTTTATAAAAGATGCAAAATAATATCCATCAAAACGTATTTTAAAGTATAAAAAAAAACGTGTTATTTGCCAATTCTCAATATTGCTAAATAAAATGAATGAAAAAAATATTAATTTTACAAGAACAGTAATGAAAATTTATGCACCCCCAAAATATCTTTTGCTTTCATATTTCAAATAAATGTCAAAAATAATTCCTCTTGAAATCTTTTGATTTAAATATTTAGTGATAAACAGTTAGACAACTGAATGAATACTGAATTTTAACATATAATTAATAGACGGAAATGTGAGAGTTTGTTTGCACACACATTCTTTTCATGGTGAGTTCCTTTTTATATATAATAAAATTTTTAATCATTAATTAAATACTTTTTATTCATTCACTAAAGTTTAAATACATTTTTTAAGCTTGTAGAGGATGACAATTGATGCCAATTCATTTTTTTTCAAATATTAATGATTAATGCTTTATTTATTAATTAAAAAGTAACTTTTTGACCAAAATCTTCATTTCCATACTGCCAAATAAGTAACAATTTCAGTTTGTTGCCCACCCCACGCTAATGAAATTAGACTTAACATGTTTTCGGTCGTTGATTTCAGACAATTCTGTTTATTTCCTTAATGTTTGATGCTTTTACAATTAAACATTGTTAATTAATCAAATTTTCGGATTCATTTCTAAGTGCTTTTGAATTGAAATACCACAGATTAAAGAAAATTAGAAATTTCTAATCTGTATTGCGGTACACCAATTGGCGTTGAAAATTCACGCATTTGCGTTGGCTCGTTTGGCGTTAAAAATTCAACGCCAATAGATTCTATTGAGCTTTTTGATCGTACCTGCAACCAGGTTAGGTTCTTGAGATTGTGCAAGGCTGCCACTGGGACCTGCGTCATGAGGTTATTGGAGAGGGACAGCGTCTGCAGAGAGGCGGGGAATGCATGCCTGTCCACCTCCACAATGCAGTTCTGGTCAAGGTCCAAAGAGGTGAGATTGTAGAGACTGGAAAAAGCGCCGTCGGATAAGTGGGAGATTCGGTTGTCCCCTAGGAACACGCTGCGGAGATTCGGTTTGGCGGGGAGTGGAGGCCAGTCATCGATATCATTGGAATGCAAACTCAGCCACTGCAGGTGGTGAAGCTATGGACGAAAATGCACCAAATTAGTATTACTATTTAAAAATTAAAATAAAATCTGCTATGTATATTTCATTGTATCATGTCAGAACATCATTTCTCGAACGGCCACGCACCATGTGCTCGTGCAAGTTAAATTATTTTTTTATTCTTTATAATCGTTTCGTCGAATGAGTCACTTTGGTATTGCAAACGATCCAAAAAAATATATCTCGCATTTATTGTTTAATAAATATCTCTTTTCCTATTTATTTCATTTCATATAATCGCAAGCTCAAAATGACATTTTTCTAGGTTTTATTTGCCGTAGTAATCAACTTATTTTCTAAATCAGAGCTTTTGTAAATGGGATGGCATCACGCTATTAAAAGCTGATTTTTTGAGATGCCCGTGCAAATAAGTTTTTTTCATCTAGCGATTTTTTTTATTTCTCTTCTACGGGTTTTTTTGAAGCCACAAAACCTCATTCCTAAAACAATATCATGTTCTGACATGATAATAAGATTTAAAAATATCAAAAATGATAAATTAAGTAACATTGAGAGTCAGTTAAGATCATATATTGAAAAACCTATACACCAGATTATCTATCATTTTTATCTTTGATTAATAATTTAACAACCTGATATACGTGGTTAATAAATGAATAATTTTAAGCCCATATAGGATAAATATTTGCTTAATAGGGCATGACAATCTTCCCTTTTGCGCTTATTTAATTTGTAAATAAGAAAACAGCCTCGGACGTATAGCCGGGTTGGATTCGCATCCCTTGGGCTGTGAATTCGAGCCCACCATTATAAGACTCTTCGTGTGTGGGGTGGCTGGTGACGTTAAATCTGCCATGTTCACAAAGTTCTCCTTATCGAGAGTAATACCGTTGGAGGTACTGAGTTAGAGGTGATCGCTTTCTGTTCAAGATCTTAATTACGATCTGTGGATGAATGAATGGCATGCATAAATGAAATCCGTCTCGTAAAAAAAAAATAAATTGGGACGTGTGTGAGCTAGAAGTCGGACTTCTGCCCTCGGGTGCTCAGGGGATACTGCACCCCTCCTGCCGTTGTAAAGTGGAACACGAAAACAGCAATAATATAATGTAGTTTTTGTTCAAGATCCATTGATGT
Organism: Argiope argentata; assembly: GCA_026289955.1. Classification (NCBI taxonomy): domain Eukaryota; kingdom Metazoa; phylum Arthropoda; class Arachnida; order Araneae; family Araneidae; genus Argiope; species Argiope argentata. The sequence goes on from JAOUZG010017399.1 coordinate 1,011,051, forward strand.
TATTTTGATAGAATAATGTTCAATATTCTTGAAAAGAGAAATCGAAATCGAGTCCATTCATGGACATGTGATAATCGTTAAGTTTGCCTGTGAAATAATAGATTTATTAGGTTATTTACAATATCGGGTACAGAAGTTCAGTATATTATATGACGACGTAGCTCAATGTTAATTCTTAGATTTATAAAACTGAATGAACTTATAAAACTCTATTAAATGTCAAGTCTGTAAATAGTTTCAGATATTTTTGGGATAATTTATATTCTTATTTTTATGCAGAAATATAATCATTTAACATGAATGGGGGCTTAACACTTTGGTGATCGGCAATTTTACACAGAAACTATGTCATGTCACCGGCTACTTTTTTGTAATTGAATATGAAAGTAAAACGTTCTAAAAAAACTCCAAAGAATTTTGTTCAATCAGAACATCAAAAAAGTTCTTCGCCGGTACGTTCCGTCATGGTTGAAATTTTTGAAATTTTACAAAAGTTCTAATAAAAATTTAAATACTAGGAAAAGTAATTTTTCTGTTATAGAGCGGACAAGACTAAACACGATACGCCAAGTTTTTGCAATGTTCTATATCGCCCTCGGTGTTAGAAATTGAAACAGAAAATGCAAGTGCAATGACGTGTTAACTCGTCACCGGTCAACAATGTTTGGACATGAAAAGACGAGTTAACTCGTCACCGGTCAGCAAAGTGTTAATTCACATATTTATAAATTATTTTAAGTTATTTTTTTTTATTTGTTTGTTAAGTTGATGTTGCGGCAACAGCAAAAGCTGTAGACAAAAGCGGAAAGTACATTGAAAAACAAATCTGCGAAACATGTAAAAATCGTGATCTTATCTGAAAGGTATTTTTTGATTACCTATTCAAATTTTCAAGATAAATATAATACAATTTTCAATGAACCCGGCAAAATACTTAAATCTATTTGAAGCAACGGCTATCGATATCTGACAATGACATAAAAAAGCATTTTAACATTTAAAATAAATCATTGTTAATTTGAAAAAAAGTGCTCTTTCAAAATTTAAGATAAAAAATCTTAAATTTATTCCTCATAATTGAATATTTATCCATCTTACAGTAAATGTAATTTTCTCTGAAATATTTTATTGGGAATTAATATCTTTTTCAGGCAGTATTGAGGATTATCTGCAATGCTTATACTTCATAAGTTCTTGAGTGATTCAAGTTTTCTTTATTTTTGAATATGAACATTCCTTTCATCTATCTATCCACTCTAATTTAATAAATTAAACTCCCCCAGAGCATGTGCAAAACCACGGAAAGTTTTAGAATCCTTTGAAAAAAAAGTAGTTACATTGTTATCCAACTGTAATGGCATGTGAGTAAATCCTGCAGAGTAAAATAGTCATTTGGTGGAAAATTAATTTCTTATAATTTATATTAATTCAGCTATACAGGGTTTCCCAAAAGGTCGTTTACAAACTTAACCTACTGGTCTGCCATATCATGTTGAACAAGATTTAAATAGGAAATCGTGTCCGAAAATTCAACCTGAGACCGCTAGAGGGCGATAAGTGCAGGTTTGGATGAGGAGAAAAGAACGATATCGACAGCGGTGTTAATACGATTTTTATTACAAAACATCATTACATCACGAAAATGTTCAAAATTCTTTCCATTCGCCACAATTCACGTTTCACAACGTCAGCGCATGAATTCACCCACAAGTTCAAATTGGCCAGGAGTGTCACCGACACGTGCTGCCGCTTCTGTGATCCTGGCGATAAGATCCCTGTCCGATGTTACGGGTGTTTCGTACACCATGGATTTCATGTGTCCCCACAGGTAGAAATCCAGGGGAATCATGTCGGGGGATCACGGCGGCCATTGGACTGGTTCGCCTCTACCTATCCAGCGACTAGGATAAGTCCTATCGAGGTATTCTCGAAGAGCGTTGCAAAAAACATGTACAAATCATGACTAGGCTGACTTCTGTTTGGGAAGAGCTCAAGGTATATCCGTGTCGCGGTTCGTCCATTTCCATCAGCGGAGCCATATACGTAATGCATGTCGGCCATTTCTGCGTTACTAAACTCATTCATCCTTCTCCTTCAACGTCCACGTCTGAAATGATTGTTTTTCGCACTCTCCCGTTTTCGTGCAATTATCGCCCTCTAGAGGTTGCAGTATGAATTTTCGGACATAAGTTCCTATGTAAATATTGTGCATCATGATATGACAGACCAGCATGTTAAGTTTGGAAACGACCCTTTGGAACACCGTGTGTGTATATAATATAATGAAAAACACATTTAAATGATTTGCTGTGAATAAATAGCAGAGTCGTGGCCGAAATCATGGAGAATACAGGTTGAATTTTTAGTTCTTTTTATTCCATCACGGAAGCAGGCATTATTTACAAGAGAAGGCGACGTGCACGACACAGAACGACACAACACGGAATTCGCGAAAGCTGAGTGTACAAAAGGGCGGGAAATCATTATCCCTGGTCTTAAATACCAAGACTTTGACAGGGATAAATATTTTTTATAGAGCTTATAAACTTGGATTTCAGTGGGGATTTTCATGTTTCCCACATAAGAGGTAAGGGAAACACAGGGATCTTTTTAAAAGTATTTTGTTTAGGTCAGCAATTTTCATCTCTCCCACGGAGTGTGAGAAAGTAACAGGCGTTTAGCTGTTTCAGCAATTTTACACAGATTCTCTTGAATTTATTAACTAGAGCGAGTGAAATGGATCATGAAATAAAAGAATATTTTAGAATGATATTACTATGGGCTAAATTAAGATAGGGCTTTGGAAATTAATTAGGATTAAAATTAAGAGTTTAAAAATATCATTATATATATATATATATATATATATATATATATATATATATATATATATATATATATATATATATATTCTGATAAATTGTAGAAAATATAACGACTCTATTAAAACTAAAGTAAAAACACGAGACAATAATCAAACCCAGTTTTGAGAGTAAGGCTTGGCTGACTTACTCTTTGTAGTGCCTCCAGTGGCAGTCTGTGAAGACGGTTGAAGCTGAGGTCGACGGTTGTGAGGGCCCTCTCGCTGCCTTGGAAAGCCTTGCTGTGAATGTGAGACAGCTGATTCTGCATCATGCGCAAGGAAGAAATGCGGGTGTTCTAAAACATAGAGCAATATTAGTGTAATTAAATTATTAAAATCACCAAAGTACAAGTAGAAACAATTTTTAAAAATGGACATATTAGTGGAAAAATTGAAATTATGTTTTCCCTATTTCCTATCCATAAAAATAAATTAAAATAGTAATAATAATAATAATGTCTGTTTTGATTCTCAGAATACAAAATAAATGTTTGTTTTTTCGGAATATTCGTAAAATATCGTAGATCGGGATATTCGTAAAATATCCCGAAATTCGTTCTTCTTTATCTCCATCATGTTCTGACGGAATCAGACCAGATCAAATAAACCGTTGACTCTGAGATGGTCGGTGACTGTCCAAGAAGTTGAATAAATATCCCCAACACTGAGGTCAAGAATGTGAGAGGGAGTTTCGTGGAAGAGTTGGCATTTAGGACAAAAGGGAATGGATTTCTTTCGCCTAGAGAATTTAAGACATTATAGGAGTCTGCTGACAAGTCGCGAAATGCAAGTATGGGATGATGAGATGGAAAGAGATTCTTTCTTTCCTCCTGAGATGGAAAGAAAGAAACCTGGGTTAGGCCTCTTGTACCAGTTGTTTGATGGAGGGATCAGCCAGCCTTTTGTGATGTCAGATTTTTTGATGGAGGAAAGCTTTAGATAGGTCAGTTTGGTAGAAGCGGAGGTATTTTGAAAGCAACCCTCTTTGGTCAGTTTATCTGCCATTTCGTTGCCGTGAATGTCTACATGTGATGGCAACCAGTGAAGATGTATTTGGTGATGCTGAGAGATGGTCTTGAGCTTATTGTGAATAGAAATACTTGTACGATCTCCGGCATTTAGTCTCTCAAAATTCCATATTTATACTATCACAAAAGAAGACTATAAAATATTCTATATCGGAAATTCTAATCGTTTTGTACGAGATATCTGATACAGGATTTGTCCCATTTTGTACTGAAATGTTGCAGAGATACTAGTACAGTAATCGCAACCTTAAAGTAAAAGTGAACCATTTTTTTTTTTTACTTTGAAATTATTCGAACTTGTGATAATCATAATATCTTTCAAATATAATTTGATGTTCTCTGACAAATTCTATTAATCTTATATCTGTTATATTCACATATTTATAGTTCTTATTTCCTTTACATCAGTAATAAAATTATATAACACAAGTAACAGATAAATGTTAAGAAATATAGGGATTGGTTTTGAAGACAAAAATAATAGGAATCATTGAGATTTAAGATACGAAATGATTTGATTTGTGCGAACTATAATGAGTATAAAAATAGAAAATTTTAAATGGCAAGAATTACACCCCACCAACTAGATTGATATTGTTTCTCTTTTTATTGTTTTTATCTGTCTTTCTATGAGATTTAAATAGGTTATATAAAGATATAAATGGCAGTATAGCAAAGGGGTAGTTAATATTAAAGGGTACTGAAAATTATATAGTATAGTTTGCAAACTTAAATGAAATTCTTATCATACAGGTTATTTTTCAATTCATGAGATATATTAATATTAGGTTAAACTTATATATATATATATATATAAATAATATGAGATCAGCAATGAAAAGTGTAGGTGGAAGAAACAAAAAATGCTGCGGAAATGAAAAAAATCTATCTATTTACATAATATTTACAGAACAGGCGATTTTCAAGTCGATGAAACTTCTTAAACAAAAGATGAACGTTTATGAAAAAAATTATTTAGGTTTATTTAGTTTTCATTATCAGATAGTCTGTGAAATAATTTTATTACCTGGAATTATGTGAACTTCAATAATTCTTTGTTGCTAAAGAATATTTTAAAGTTATTAATGGATTAACATTCCCAGAAAATAGAAATGCATTTTATAGACGAAGAAGTGTTAAAAATTTAATATTAAAACTTATCAAATAGCGCAAAATCAGATTTTTTTTTTACTACGTCAGCTTTGCAAAAGTGATTCATTCATCTAAAGGAACTGGATGCAGTACTCATTGTTGTCAGCATTTCTTATTTCCGCCTACACTTTTTATTTCCCATCCCATGCCGCTCTACACTAAAAGATGCTTCTTTATATGTATTTTACCTATCCTTAAAGTTTGAGTTAATGTCCATAAGTCTAGAGCCACTTTGAATTTACATATTAAGCTTCTTCTTTAGATAGCTAAATTAAAGGATTTCTTTCATTTGATCATTTGTTATACTTGCACTTGGAAACAAAACTTGTTCTACAAAAGCACTTGGGGTCCTTTTTCAATTTTGCATTTTTCAGATTTGCATGACTCTAAGAACGAAAAGATAATTGGTTTACACGAATATTTTTAGATTACGTCAATATCGTGTAGTTCCATTATGCACAAGATCACCAACGCTAAGATTTCGATTAGCAATCGTCAAGTTGGCGATCGTTAGCCTCTTTTGGCAATTTCTCGAGGCGGCCATTTAAATAAACAAGTACCCTGCTAAGCAATTTAGTTAACCTATTACATTGATGTTTATTTTAACAAATAAACACCACAACTGCAACAGATATGGATACTCAAAACAATGTATCTAAAAGATTTTGTTTAACATAATCAGTGAACTATGAAAGCATTTAAATAAAGTGCGAATGGAAACTATATCTAATCTCTTTTGGGGTTGATCATAGCTCAAAGCACTAACCACCAACAGTTAATCTATATTCAATTACCATTTTTATTGAAATGTTGCTGCTTCTTATGGTACTTGCCGTGGGCAAGCTCGCTGAGGTAGTCAGCGATCTAAGCCTAATCAGCGTCGCTTGTTTTGTAGTAGTGCCAACTAGGGCCAAGGGTACGACTTTTGCAACTCAGTCATCACGTTCGTTTACAGAGCCCCTTTGGTACAGGGGAGGGGCACATGCTCCTTACAGCTCCTCATGCTCCTTACAGATATAACACAGAAGAAAAATCATGCACGAACAGGGACTCGAATCCGGGACGCCCAGATCATGGGGAAGACGCTTGTTTTGTAGCAGTGCAAACTAGAGCCAAGAATACGACTTTTGAAACTCAATTATCACGTAAGTTTGCAGAGCCCCTTTGTACATGGAAGAGCAAATTCACACACCTTACAGATAGAATACAGAAACAATCATGCACGAACTGGGACTCGAACCCGGGACGCCCAGATCATGGGGAACACGCGCTATTGAGTGACTCTTGTTTTGTAGTAGTGCCAACTAGAGCCAAGAGTACGACTTTTGCAACTCAATTATCACGTTCGTTTGCAACTTTGTATAGGGGAGAGCACATTCACACACCTTACAGATAGAACACAGAAGAACAATCATGCCCAAACTGGGATTCGAACCTGGGACGCCCAGATTATGGGGAAGACGTGCCATTCCTATGCCAGGACGCCGGCATTTTTATTGAAATAAATTTATGTTACGAATGTTGTTTAGTAATCTGAGTGTGTAAACGAAAACACACGAACACTCACCTGAAAGGAGTGGTCATGTAGTACTTCCACCCCTGCCTTGAGGAGGGTGAGTTGGAAGACGTCATCGAGGGGCAGAACTGGAACTTCGGCAAAGGGGACACCGATACAGCTGACGTCCCTGTGGGAGTTGGAACAAGTGCAGAGGGGGTTGAAGGGACAGGGCTCGGCGTGGCCACGAACCAAGACGATCGCAACCATGGCCAGAACTACTGCTACAGCAGGTAAATGGAACGTCATCTGTGGAAAAAAGAATGGCTGATTAAAATCCAAATTAGAGATAGACGAAATCGTTATTATTTTTTTAACCGGTTTCAGATCGGCGACACAATTATTAAGTCGCCGACTTTAATCATGTTTATCATGCTAATAAAAAATATGTATCAATTCTTTACCATTAAACATCCAGCTATTCATTTTTCTGGAAAATCTGATATATATATTTTACTTTAAATATTTATTAACACAAGTTTTTAAATATATTATTACTTCTTTAATGTCTTAAAAATTAAAGTATATTCTTTAATCCTTTTCTTTAGTAATATCAAAACGAATTTATAAAGGGTATAAGAGGTAAAAAGTTATTTAGATTAATACATGAGTTTAGATAATACATGTGTGTCTTATAAAGGACTGTATTATTTAGTTTCATACATGTGTTTAGATAATACTTGTGTGTCTTATAAAGGACTGTATTATTTAGATTAATACATGTTCCAAAAACTCGTCATTTTTTCTTAGCTGCTGAACAAATGAAGCTAAGAATAAATTTTTACGACATGATTAGCATTTTAATGAGATTGTTTAAGATGTTTTCCAAATCTTACTGATTTTATGTATTTTGAAATATAATTACAGTTAATATGAACTATTACCTCATTATTCTTTAACTATTATTTCCCACCTACAAGGAAGTCTACATTCTAATCTAGCAAGACTATTAAATACTTATGTTAACTAGCATGTCCAAATATTTTTATACTTCTACATGAATTATAAAATTAGATATTGTTGCCCTATATGCCTCATACCTTCTATATTGCCTCCCTATGGGGTGTATTATTTCTCATTTTCATTTTATAAATTTTCAGTTCGAATGATTGATTGTATCATCTTGTTTCATAATTTAATACAATTCAAATTATTATGTATTAAATGCACCAATAGTACCGGGTGTTTCAAAAATGACTGGTACAGTTTCAGTAAACGTTTATGTATCTCTAGTTCCTCTTCTACTTAGTATAAAGAAAGTATAGTTGAAAAAATATATAATCTTTTCAATTTCGAAGTAACAACTTTAATAATCGAAACGCACCCACGCTTTCAAAATCCAAAACATCAAGAACACAGATCATGCTTTCTTCTACCGGAAATCTCACGAGCGTAGGTAGGGAGCCAACGGAGCGCCAAACGTGGCAGTTTATCGCCATTTCAATTCAGTTTTTTTTTTCCCTTCTCAATAGTAATCGTCCAAAAAACTTGAACTCGAGATTCTGTTGATTTTCCATGTTCTAGATCTACCTGAGCTTGGAAAACACATTTTTAGAAAATTACCGCCAGTCCGTCTTTAAAACAGATAACTCAAAACCGTTTTGTTCTAAAAGGTTTAAAACACACACAAATGCAGATTTCTATGAAAGTTTGAGTAAATTTCGTTCAAAGGAAGTTCCTTTGTCTAACTGTTCAATTATAAATTAAGATACTTATAATTCCAGATCATATAGAAAATGCCAGAGAGATCAAATTCGTTACAGGGATCTAATATCTATAGTGCTAACACCTGCCCAAATTGAAATAAATACAAATATCAGTTGATTGCCTTTAGGTTTGTACTTTCAGAAATATATATATATATATATATATATATATATATATATATATATATATAAAGAAATAATGTTGTAATATATATTTCTTTCAGAAATATGTAATATGATAATTCCAAAATGCAAGGAATTAAATATATCAAATTTACTATGAGATCTGTTGTCTGTAAGTTTTTTTTTTGATTGAGACAAATGTATTTAAAACACAAATTAGAATTTTGGACACTATTAACGAATTCTAAAGAGTGATAACCAAAGGTTTCGTCAATGTTAAAAAGATAGATGCCATAAAATTCATGCCAAAAGTTAATAATTTCATATGCTAATGCCATGTAAGACGTTCTCTGTCGTGATGTTTATTAAAAAGTTTGGGAGAAATTTTCGGGGAAACCATCCCCTCTAGTTTTATTCTGATCGAACACAGATATTACATACGGGTTAAATTTAGAGAAAGAGTGTGTTGATATAATTGTGCCTAATTCAAATAGTGTCTTTGAATTGAAAAAAGAAATTGAGCTACAATGGTTTGACAGATGGTATGTGTCCAAAAAAGGAAGAGTAACTTAGGATTTTATTTTAATCCAGAAATAAAAATAAGGATATACCATCCACTGATAATCCAAATTATATCAGGATTAGGAAGATTCCTTGTATATTTCTAAAAATTTTGAAGAACGCAGGAAAAAAAATGCATTTGTGGAGGAATCGTACTAAGAATGCAGAAAAATAAATGCATTTGAGGAGGAATAGTACTTTATAACACTATTTAAAGGAATGCGCGGAAACCTTCGAACATAGAAAACATCTGCAAGTTGAAAATAATGATTTGAGTTCAGTACTAAGGATACCAAGTAATCTTAAGACACTGAAAGACATGAAGTCAAAAATTATCATTTTTTTCCCAATTATTTGAAAGTTTGTAGAGGAGGAAATAATCAGTTTATGACCACTTTGGAGTCAAGTATCTTGAAGAGAATATTAGTTTGACAGATTCGGTTAATGTAAGGATGGACTTACTAAAGACCACAGTCGGCCAAAATAAATATTGACGATACTGCTACTTCCAGTGGTGTCTGGTTGTATTCGAGAAGAAGGATTAAATTCAGAGACAGATGAAAAAACAACAACACTCAAATACGAAATTAAATACTATTCCAAGTAAAGTACACTACGAGTAACCATCAGTATAATGTAAGGCCATCACTACCAGCAAAAATTTCCCTAGTCAAACTATTTTGACTAGCCAGTTTCTTGGTACAGTCTCTTTGATGGATATGTTTTTTCATGTATGGATGCAATATTGAATTTCTTTTATATATCTCGTTGCAAATTAGATTCTCCATGCTGACAAGCACGATATATCATTGAGAGATTGTCAGTTGAAATATTTTTTGAGATATACTGACTAGGATTCAAAGTTGTATTATAAAGACCACATATCAAACGCAATTTTTCTAATTCTGTCAAATTTGAAATGGCTTTATCTACAGAGAAACGGACATAATTCTAAAAATATCTTTTAGTAACTGTGGTAGGACCGGGATGACCTGGTTGGTAGAGCGTTGGACTCGTACTCCTTAGGTTATGAGTTCGAAGCTCACCTGCCAAAACGTTCCCCGAGTGTGTGGCGATAGCAGCTCGTTAAATCTGTTCGTGGTCGCAAAGTGCTTCATATCGAGAGTAATACCACTGGGGGTACTGGGTGGTCAGAGGTGATCGTTTTTTGTACCAGGTCTAAATTACGATCTGAGATGTATGAATGAATTTGCATGAATGTAGTCCGCCCCCTAAAAACTGTTATGACGTATATGCAGCTAAGTCGTACTCTTGGCCCTAGATGGCGCTACTTGTAAAACAAGAGACGTATAACTCCAGCTTAAAATCTGTTGATGTATCAGCGGGGCTTGTCCACGGCAAGTCATTAGTCACAACAACTATACATTGCCATTAGTCACAACAACAATACAACAGTAACTGTGGTTGTATGAGTGAAAGATAAAGCAGAGTAGAGTGAAAGAAAAATCCCGAATTCCTGATTTTTAAAGAAGCGCAATACTTTATATGTGCAAGTCCAAAAAAATATTAGCACAGAATATTTAATTAATAATTTCCTATTTCAGAAATTAGTTAGTTTTAAATCCTTTATATATATATATATATATATATATATATATATATATATATATATATCGCAGTTGTTATAAATTGCAAAGATTTCTGGGATTCAATCCAATTTTTAAACAAAGTAATATTTTGATAAAATCAAAAATTATTAAAATCCTTTCCCTCATGTTCTTATTTCTGTTCAACATCTGAAATAATAAAACTTTTCCCGTTTCTCTTTTGCAAACAGTACAATGGGGGAAAATGTTCAATTCACTTTAATTTTTTAACCAGACCTCATAAAATGTCATATTTCCGTGTGGAAACAAAACATCATCAATCTTCTTTCGATTCAACAGAAATAAACAAAGTTCCTTACTATATTTGTGTATCGATATTATACTTTTGGAGAGCCACCATCGATATTTTGATTTGACTCATTTGTAGAACTTTGCTTACGCGGGATGGAATTTGCAACCCGAAATTATGTGGGAAAGGAAAGGAATCTCAATGTCGATATTGTCATATTGCTGGAAAAAAATATCTCCCAAGAAGAAAAGATATTACACATCGCTGCATGTGAAAGTATGCATTTGGTGGGAGATTCTTTTTGCTGTCGCTGGTTTTGATCGTGAAGGAATATGTTTTTCTGTCTTTAACAATAGGAAAAGTGGCAATTCTCAGATCGTTCTAAATATTTGGCAGCTTGATGACAGAGTCGAAAATACATTAGTTTCGCAGCTTTTTGCATCAATATATATATATTCTTGCCTTTTTCTCTCAATATATATGCATATATATATAAAAAATATCTTTTTCTGAATATTCGAATAAAAGTTTAGAACACAGCAGAAGAATTTAATACAGAATGTTTGTATTGTTTGAAAAGCAGAATAAACTTTTAATAAATTTTATATATTAAACAATCATTGCATTTTTAAATGTATTAAAGTCTTTTATGAAATCTAGTTCTAATATTTAAAAAACTGTTGTTGTAAAATCGATTTCCCTATTATTAATTTTAAGTCGATACCAAAATTAATTTTTTACCAGAATTAATTTGGTAGAAATTTTATTATATGCAATAATAGCATATTCAATAAATGTTTAGTGATGATGACGATGACGATCACATGTCCACTTTACAACAACGGAAAGGGTATGGACCCTGAGCAACCGAGGGAATAAGTCTGAATTCTAGATCATATGAAGATGGCACACACTTATCACAATTGCTTGCACAGCCCCTTTTTACAGGGGGGCACATTCACTCACCTCACAAATAGAACACAGAAGTATAACGGGTCCCTTGACCGGGACTCGAACTCGGAACGCCCATATCATGAGGAACACGCGTTTCCTCTGAGTCAGGACGTGGGCAATGTTTAGCGATAACAAAGATAAGTGCAAGTCGGTGCATTTAAATTCTATCGAAGAGAATGTTTTATTTTGCGTTATTGAATTTAACGGATATTAACTTTTAAAAGTGGGAATGCTCAGTTTTTGAGATTTTAATTTATTAATAATTAGGTGATATCGTGTTAATTTTCCTCTAGTTTTGCGTATCTCTTAAAAATATAATTTCACAAAATATTGATTTTTAAATTTTTTTAAAAAAAGTGTATTTTCAATGAACAGATTACATGACCTGCGAAACCTCTCTGGAGATCAAAAACTTTTTGTAAATCTTTTTTATCCATAATTTTCTACAAATACCATTATTGATATGAAATTTCGTGATGAATTTTCATTGTTTCATATATTATTTAATCCTGTAATTTTCTTCAACGAATGAAAGCTTATCTGAAATAGCTAACCCTGTCTTGTCAAGGTATCTGGATAATATCGGGTGTCCAAAAAGTTCCCGTACTGATAATTTGTGAATTTATTTTACAAAAACAACAGGTTTAAAAAGAATTATTTTTATGCCAATGATAAAAAGCACTTTTAACATAATTAAGAAAAAAAAATACTAAACTTGAATTTATAATAAACGTTCAAAATGTCCACCCTTTTCTTGGAGACAAAGCTGAACTCGTTTGCGCATGTTTTTCGAAACGCGTTTTAACATGCTAGGAGGGATTTCTTGTATCCTTTGGGTAATTGCGATGTTCAAATCATCTATTGTTTGAGGATCACCTTCATAAACTTTGTCCTTTAAATATCCCCACAGATAAAATTCCGGGGTGGTCAGATCAGGGGATCGAGGTGGCCAAATATTTTTTGGGATAAGTCGATCGCCGAAAAAAGCTTCAAGCATGTCCATGGTTTCATTACTTGTATGGCAAAATTTAATATACTTGAAAAAAAAAATCGTGGATAATGATTTTTTAAATTTGGAGTACGGGAACTTTTTGGACACCCGGTATAAAAAACAATTGTTGTGTTAGGTCCAATTCCTAAGTAATTCCAATATTTCTAACATTTGTTATGTTCGGTGGTTAGGGACATTTAATTCAAGAACTCCATGTCACAATATTTGCAGGAAACATTGTCAAATACTAATAGTCATAACCAGCCCCGTTACAATTTCAACCGAAGGATATTTTTTCTATTATCAATAAGAAGATATTATGTCCTATAACAAAATTTACCCCCCACCCCCATGGAGCGAGAAACAACTATTTTAGAATTCTTTTCATTTCAGACTTCGGAAGACACTCTGAAATGTAGTGTTGAAAGTTATGGAAGTAATATTATTTTTACTATTTACAGTATAATTAAGAAATCGCTATGTAATCGCACTACGTCAAAAAAGAATGCATTTGGATGGATTACTCGTAAAATTGTATTTTTAATCGCAGTAAATTATCGTTAATCTTGTTTCTATTAGAATGATGAATTCAAAAAAGTAGAGCAAGTAGAAGGGTATTTAAATAATATTCATTTAATATCTATCTGGATTTTATGTTTAAAAATACTTTTTGCATGAAAATAGATATGCTAAATAGAATTACTTAGAATTGAATGTAATACCAATAGTTTTGACAAATCAGGTAAAAATTATGCAATCAAAAAAAAAAAAAAAAAAGAATTTAAGATTTTTCTTAACAATCTTCTTGTTTTTACTATAAAGACTTTTAGTAAATTCCGAACTTAAAATTTTGAAATTTTGTTAATATATTCATTGAAAATGAAAAAAAAATTGTAAAATTTTCTTTAACACTTAACATACGTGATTAAATAAACTTTAAACTAAAATATGAAGAAAAAGTATTCTACACATTAATTTTTAACATTTCAGACACTTATAAAAACGTTTATCAACAAACTGTAAACAATAACTATAAATATAGTTATTGTTTCGTAATCTCATTTAAATTAATTTCGGAGAATCTTTTTAGTATATTCACTATAAGATCAATATTTTAAATTTTACTACATTAGAAATAACCTTTATTGTTCTTAATGAAATCGGACACTTAAATGAGCATTTAGAAATTTTTAAATTCTGTAATAAGAGATACATACTTTTATTTTTTAAACAATATGGCCTTAAATAATAATATGGCATAGAACATTGAAAAACATATAAATCTGAAACTGAAACATATTGACAGGGGAAAAATATAAATCAAGTCGAATTTCTTTGAAAAATTAATCTACATCTCTTAAAAATTATGTTGGCTTTTTTAACAATTCTGTTTGAAAAATAAATAAATAAAACGTTAAAATAATTCTCAATCTTAAATGGTGAGTCAGAGGCACCATCGGAGTGCAAAGGGTTGATTAACTAGAACAAGTAGAATGGATCAGAAAACAAGATTTAGGATGATATTACTATGGTCTATATTAAGATAAAGCTTTAGAAATTAATTAGGGTTCAATTTAATCTTAAAAATAACATTACATATATAAGTTTAACTGAATTTAACATCTACTTTCCAATCGTAGAGCAAGTAGAAT
>JAOUZG010017399.1:1046488-1062612 GCA_026289955.1 Argiope argentata
CCCTTCAGCTCGAAGGATATTATCTAGCTGATAAGGCTGACGCTACATACCCATAGTAACTGCTTAAATAATTATTTTATTCTAACACTTATTTATATTTTTTTCTAGACAGCGAGTTGTTGTTTCTAATCGCATTTGCAATGGCCACTTTAAGCATAATGAGGGTTTCTTGTTTGCCAGCGCCAACTACGCGCCAACTACGGCCGAAGTAGCGCCAACTACGGCCGAGAATACGACTTAGCTACTCACTCATCACATCCGCTTTCACAGCTCCTTTTTACAGGTGGCACATTCACACACCTCACATATATAACACAGACGAAGGATAACTATGTCCTAACCGGGACTTGAAACCTGGGCACCCTGATCACTGGGAAGACTCCCTACCCATATGCCAAGACGCCGGCAGACAGAGGAGTGGATGCCACGCACATTCCATCCCAAAGCTACTTTTTTATATTTTGTATTTAGATTACTTATATATAACAATATACAGTGGAACTTCGCCTAATCCATTTAATTCAATCTTCTATTCATAAAACGAAACATTCAATAAATATACAATTTTTTTCCATAGAATCAATACAAAATAGGATAAAATTTACTGCGAAAAAAATACACGAACCAAATTATAAATTCATTCGTAATTTAAAATACAAATTTTTTTACAAGATACATCGCTAAATACATTTGTTTATGTCTACACTTAAAAATTGTATAAGAGGAAACATATCTAAAACTATTGCACGCACAGGTACTTCATTAACAGCATGGCTGTTTTTAATATACAATGCAGTAATTACACATGCTTTCAGCACCTTTTTTATTTGAATGTAAAGTGGATGCTATTCTTAAGCAATTACATGAAGAAACCTCCTGTTCAAATTCCCGCTGTGATATAGATTGTGGTTCATGACTATGCTTGTATTGAAATTGGCATGTTATTGAAATATTACTCTTATATCGTAATGTGAAAAAATGGTGCTTGTTGAAATGTTCGGAAATTCTTTTTAAGCTTTCATTAACTATATATTAAACATAGTCTTCAGTTAATTTAAAAAATGCCGCTATTTGGAACAGACTGATGTCAAGATACAAATAGAGTTCTATATGCGATGTTAAATATTTTCTCGTCCTCCTCGTTTTACAGAAATTGGTCATTACAAAAGACATTTTTTTCCAATTCCTAATATTAGCTCACATTTTCCTTATATAAATTTCTTGCTCAAATTTTCATTCTTTAATAAATATATTCATCATATAATATATTCATACTTATATTCCTCCACTCAAGTTCAAGTAATTTTTATAACTTGTTGGGGATGACATTTGATGTTAATACAATTTTTCCAAATATTGATTTTTGAATTTTTTATTTATTAATTAAAAAGTAACATTTTGTCAAAACTTTTCATTTCCCCATCACTGAATAAGAAACGAATTCAATTCCCCCCCATTCTAATACGGTTAGGGTTAACACGTTTTCGTTCGATTATTTCAAACGATTCTGTTTGTTTTTTTAATGTTTGATGCATTTAAAATCAAACTTTGCTGATTAATAGAATTTTTGGATTCGTTTTGAAGTAATTTCGAATTAAAATAATTACAGAATAAAGAAAATCTAAAATTCTAATATGTATTGAGTTACCGCAACTGGAGTAGAAAGTTCACGCATTTGCGTTGCACGCATTGAGTGTGTTCCGAGTCTGCTTTGATTTATTTTCGAAGGGTACAAACTTGATTTTGTTTCGGTTGGATATAATTATTTGATCAATTATTTAATAAAATGTAACTATAATATATATATTTTTTCATTTTGACCTTAGATGGAATTGACTTAAAAATAATTTTTAAATTATTTGTTTTTACTTATTTCTCAGCTCGTTATGAGAGCTACTCGTAATTCTTGGTTTGATTGTATCTATTCTATAAATGCAATATTTCAGATATTGTATTTAAATCTTATACATACCATTTTTTTTTCTTTTTCTTTTTCTTTTCAGAAGTGATTATCTGAGTTTGCAGGGGTTTTTTTATAATTAAGTTTTTTACACAATCAGCCCAGTTTATACAATCGTTTTGTTATAATTTTTACATAAGTGGAAATATTTGAAATTGTCTTATGAAAATAATGCAATAATAATTTATGTAAGTAAGAAAGTAATAAGTAAGTTATGTAATAAGAAACATTATTTTATAAATGCAATATATGAGATGTATTAGAATCTTATGCATATCAATTATTATTTTTTTTGCTTTTAAATAGTGATTTTGTTAATATGTTTACAGGAATTTTTTTATAATTGTTTTTCATTCAATCAGCCCCTTTTATATTTTTAAACGTCACACGAGAGTTGTTTTCATATATAAAATATTGTATTTTAAACTGGGAAAATAAAAGAAAAATACTATCCAAATAAAAATTTAAAAAACAAGAAACAAGTAAGGAGCAAAATAAAGGAAAAATTTTAAAAATAAACGAGATTTCATGGAGAAAGAGATTTTAATTGTTAAAAAAAAATAAGATAGCAAAAATTTCTGGTACATTTCTTGAGTTTTTGTTCTTCAAACATCAGGTTGATTTTCTTTTGAAAATTGTTTCCACATTTAAAAATAATTTTTGTTTATTAACTTGGTTAAAAACGATAAACCGATGAAAAATTTCTGTTTTCTTAAAACTTTCCAATGTAAATGTTTGAAACGAGCAGTGCGATATTCGATACTTTTTTGACTTACATACAATTAATTGTTCAAAAGATTCAAAATGTTTTCTCAGTAAACGAATCAGGTTTCTCAGATATTTATTTTGCATACCTTTTTTTTTCATTATAAGATTATATTTCCAACGCAAAAAGTTATTTTTTAAGGATAACGAAGAATGAAAACGAATGTAGTATCGATTTTAACAAATATATATTTTAATGATACAATACTGTTTTGGTTATTTAATGAGTAGAATTATAATTATACTTACTTTATTCAATAGTAATAATATAATAGAATATATTTATTATAAAATTCGACGGCAATGTTCCAACAATTATTTGTATATTAATAAATATAACATTTCTGTAAAAACACATGTTGAAACCTATGTTAACATAATGGTTTAATAGTTAATGATCAAATTATAACTAAGGTTTAGAAAACAATCTGTATATAAAGTACAGATTATTCTATTTTTCAGTTCCCTGTGTTGTTCACATTTTCTTTATATGGGTAACACATTATATATATAATTTTTTAGTACTAACTTTTGTAAAAGTATGATAAGAATGTATATAAATGTATTCCATCAGTTATATTTGCTGTCTGATATTCCCCCTTTATAGCGATGAACGTATAGATTAATTTATTATTTACTGATTTGTTGTTGTGGCTAATGGACAAGCCTCGCTGATACATCAGTAGATTTTAAGGCGGAGATATACGTCTGTTTTTTTACAAGTAGCGCCATCTAGGGCCAAGAGTACGACTTAGCTACTCACACGTCACATCCCTTTTTAGGGGGCGGACTACATTCATGCAAATTCGTTCATTCATCTCAGATCGTAATTTAGACCTGGGACTGAGAACGATCACCTCTGACCCAGTACCCCGAGTGGTACTACTCTCGATATGGAGGACTTTGCGACCACGAACAGATTTAACGAGCGCCAATCGCCACACACTCGGGGAATGTTTTTGCCGGTGAGTTTCGAACCCGTAACCTAAGGAGTACGAGTCCAACGCTATATCAACCAGGATATCCCGGAAAAATTCACATGTTTCAGTAGGATCATTGGGAATATTTAATTTCAACTAAATCGTTCAGATATTACTTCCTGTTAATGATTCCGACAAAATGTAAAATTAACCATCAAATAGTAGTATTGATGTAATGTTATTTTAATCACCTTAAATACTTTATTTTTATGCATCCGGGATAGCCTGGTTGGTAGAGCGTTGAACTCGTACTTCTTAGGTTGGAGATAGGTTAGGTGAGCTCGAAACTCTCCGATCAAAGATTCCTCGAGTTTGTAGCGGCTGGAGCTCGTTAAATTTGTCTTGGTCGCTAAGTCCTCCATTTCGAGAGTATTACCACTGGGGTTACTGGGTCAGAAGTGAAATAACTTCCAAAGGCAAAAGAAAAAAATTAATTCATAAAAGAATTTTCTTCTAATATCCATCTAATTTTGGTAGCAGTGTATGATCCATAACGACAAATGAACTCTAAGCAAGCCCAGAGTCACTTTGTGATATAAATAGAAACGAGCCAGTTTTAACTAAGATACTAAACAAACAAGCACACAAACTTTTGAGATTAAAATTTTGGGTACTTACGTATTATACCGTCTTCAGTATTCAGTAACTCATTATTCAGTAACTCATTAGCGATGAATTTAAATTTGGCGATAGAGATAAACGGATTACACCATTGCCAGATTACCATAATTGGCGGTTTAGCAACTCATTTGGCGACGATTCTAAATTTGGCGATTAACTTTAGTTCTTTATGCTACGTGAATGTCAGCAAACCTATGATAAACAAGAGGGACTATTTCTTTAAAATATTTTATATCCAAAATCTTTCATCAGTTGGGCCTCTGAGGGCTGGTGGGGAGGTTTCGGTTTGTAAGGCGAAGGGTTTCAAGCTCCAGACCAGATCTCACCGTAGAAGCATCTTGTAAGGGAGTCTGTTAAATCAGTCAGGGACAAGTGTCCACCCTCTGGTGCGTTGCGTTGCAGTGTGTTATGGAGAGGGGGGTGCACAACTACAGGCATCGTCCTCATCATCTGACCGCAGTTCAAAAATGCGGAATAGCCCTAGTATGAAGTTGCTATGTGATGTTAATATAATTAAAACTAAACTAAAACTTTTATTATTAATGGTTAACAGATACAGGGACTTCTATAAAATTTTAGTTTTTATAACGTTTTGAGTAGGGAATTTATTAGATCAAGTATCATAAAATACATTTATTTCGATGACGTAATGATTTTTTTCTATTTTGAAATCTGTGCATATATCTTACGATTAAGCAATACATTATGTATTTAGAATGGACAACCCGTGTAGAGAGTTATGAAGTTTAATTTGAACAACCCTAGTAAATATATTATCTTTAAATAAGATTTGCCGTTTTTTAACGCAATAAAAAGGAAACAAAAATAAAAATTGCTTTGTAAATTTAAAGTTTGAAAAAAAAGGCGAAAAACTCTCGCACGAATGGAATACTGATTTCGTTAATAACTAATTTCTTTTATTGCCATTTTTTGTTTTGTTTTAGATTAATGATACAAACAAGCATTTATAATTAAAACGTGAATAAAAAAATACTAATGCAAAAAACATAACTGTAATCCTGAATTAGGCCACAAGGGCAAACCTAGATATATGAATCACTTTTTACAAACGAGACCTGCATAGACATAAATTCTGTCTAAAAAAAGCAAACCTCCTTGTTTCTACCTCCTTTTAATTACTATTTTCATTTTTACGAGCTAAGCGAAGAACACTCATAAAAGGACCATTAAAATCCATCTCACAGTAAGCCTCGGAAAAGGATAAAGATAACACCATTACTTATCCTCAAAGCACTAGAAAACTGGGTTTTTATTTATTAATTGCACTCCTACCAAAACTTCAGAGAAAAGGCGAGCGTTAATTTTATTTGCGATGCATTCGTATTCTCCAAACATGCTTTCATATTCTTTTAAAACGCAGAAGATATTTTGTTCGTAGTATATTAAAATGAATTTGCATGTAAATCTGTCAAGGAAACTGGCAACAAATAAATATCGTCTGCGTCGAATTTATCTTATTCTTTAATTGGGTTATCTCTTCAAAGAGAAGATAATAATTGCTTAATTGTTAATATCTTTTTAAAAGCTTAGTGCAAAGCCACGTGTACAAAAGGACGTAATTTAATATTTCTTGTTATATTCATCTTGATTCATTAGAAATCTCTGAGGACTTAAGAATTAATTTCATTTTTTTTTCGTCTTCAAAATAGGAATATCCAGGGAATAAAACACTAGTAAATTAATATTTAATCAACAAATACTTTAAAAACGCATTGCAAAAATGCAAATTTACCTCCTTTTTCATTTATTTAAAAAACTTTAAGTGGAAATGTATTTAATGTATATGCGTAAATTAATCATGATCATAGCATAATAAGTTCATTTTAATTGAATCAATCGTAGTCATAGTTTATTTTATTTGAATTTTAAAGAATGGATATAAATGTTTTGGAATAGAGGTGTTGATATAATGCCCGAACAATATAAAATCATTTGTCACAGAACTATCTCAGTTTTAAAAAAAAATTTTGATATGAATGATAAATTTATTCTTTTTTTTCATGAAACAGTGAAAAATAAAAGCCCTAAATTTATTAATTTTCTAAAATTTTATATTTTTCTATGAAAATCTGTCTATGATATTTCTGACACAAACATGCAATACTTTATTAAGTATTGAGTATTGCCCTAACACAAGAAGTAATCAGTTATAATTCAAAGTTAATTTCAAATGCTCAAAGTGAATTGTTTACTCATTTACAAAAGAAGTAATCAAATATAATTTAAAGTTAATTTCAAATGCTCAAAGTGAATTGTTTACTCATTTACAAAAGAAGTAATCAAATATAATTCAAAGTTAATTTCAAATGCTCAAAGTGAATTGTTTACTGATTTACTTTGATGAGTAATTATGTGTTATTAATTCCTATTTTACCATGAACAGTACTAATAGTAATTTGGGTCAAAAATGACTTTGGCTGTTTACATTATATTTGGCGGCTTTCTGGCACAGAGGTTAGCGCGTTTTCCTCGTGTTCTGGGAGTCCCGGGTTCGAGTCCCGGATTGGGCATGGTTTTTCTTCCTCTGTGTGCTATCTGTGAGATGTGTGAATGTGCCCCCCCTGTAAAAAGGGGTTGTGCGAGCAACTGTGATGAGTGTGTAGCTAAGTCGTACGCTTGGCCCTTAATTGGCGCTACTTAAAAAAATAAGAGACGTTCCTATCGTCTTAAATCTGCTGCTGTATCAGAAGGGGGCTTGCCCATAAGCAAGTGCCATAAGTAACAACAACAACATTATATTTACATATTATTCAGCATCTTTCTAATATATTGTTTTTTTGTGGTAATTTTTTTCTCTTTTAAATTTATTCATTGTCAAGAGATCTTACGTTTAGAATTTTTTGAATCATTTTTTTTTCTTTTAGTAATCCAATAAACACCTCTTTTAAGAGTATGTTATCTTCTTTATAACTTAATATATTTTGTAATTCAAAATTTATATAATGAAATTTTGCTAATATTTTTTCCCATATTTGATAGCGGTTTACACGTACAAATTATAAGCTCAATAAATCAAAGAGCGATAATTAAATCTGAAATATATTCAATAAGTTTTTCCACTTCATTATCCTAATTTTTTTATAAAGTTGAAATATAATTGCAAAACGATAGAGTTGTTTGCTAATGTCATATGAAATTTTGAATTTCAAAGAATATACGTTTTAATAAAAATCTTTTATATAATCTACACGGAATAAACATCAAAGCTTTGTGATAAGATAGAAATGATAAGTTTGAAAAAAATCCAAATGCTTTATAGCTGTGTTGCCAAAGTATTGAATATCAACGCATAAATAAATATTATTAAAGATAATATTCTCACAATAAGGGAAAATTTTCAGATATTCAACTTTCCTACATACATTTGATAATTAAAATGAAATTTATAAGCGATTGAAATGCTCAGATTTCCATTTTTTGCAGCTTTCACCAAAATCGTTTGGTAAGAACTTAAAAATTTATAGTATAAACATTTTTCAAAAAGATTTTTTTTGTGCTTCTTAATACCTGTTTACTAGATTTTGAAAAGAACGAAACAAATTTAGAGCTGTAGCAGTGGGGGTGTATTTTTAATAGAGAGTTTTTCTTCGATTTTGCATAAACCATTCAAAGGGTATAGATTTACAGTTACTTTAAAAATAGATTTTTTTTAGAACGAACCTATTTTAACTTTTGTGTATTTGAAACATTCTGTAATTCTAAACTTTTACTGAAGTAGTAAATATAAGAAGTAAAGATATTCCTATTTATTCAATTTTTTATTTTAAATAAATTGTTCTTACTTTTCTCAAAATTTTTTGTACTATGTTTTGAAAAGCTAATAATCAAAATACAAAATCTTTGAAAGGAATAGCAAGATAAATTTACAGAGTAATAAAAAGTAAATATTCGATTAAAAATAGCTATTTAAGTTTAAAACGATCAACATATATATTTTTTATTTTTTATTTACTTGTATTAAATT
This sequence comes from Argiope argentata, assembly GCA_026289955.1. Taxonomy (NCBI): domain Eukaryota; kingdom Metazoa; phylum Arthropoda; class Arachnida; order Araneae; family Araneidae; genus Argiope; species Argiope argentata. Next base: position 1,054,800 of record JAOUZG010017399.1, read on the forward strand.
ACACTGCAATAATTTATTCATAAATGTATATGAATATTAAAAGGGTTAGTATAATTTATATTTTCTGTTGAAAAGAGCCTTTAAGGGAATTAGGCTTACTGATATAAAGTCTCTAAAGAAGTTTTAATAAAAGGAATTTTCTTTGATCTTTAGATAAATTTGAAATAATTGAATAATCATTTTTGAATATTTAATAAAAAATTATACAATTCAAGAAAACATAATTAATTATTAATTTTGAAATGAAACAGGTTTTGTATTGAATTTTATGTTTATATAGTTCAAAATCATTTTTGTTTATTATGTTGAATTCTACAATCTATTTTTTACTTATTTCCTGCTGATTTAGAATTTTGGTATATTGCACGTTTCTGTATTCCAAATTATCAATGACAATGTATTACTTCAATGTTTTCTTAAATTACTCATTGAATTAAATTTTGAAATAATAATAAATTCTCTAGATAATGATGTCTTGAAATGTAAAACTGATCTCAAAATATTTATTATTAACCCTTTGGACTCCGAAAAATAATTGGATGCAAAATTATTCATCTAATACACATATTTGTTTATTGCTATGATAATTAAATATATACATCATTCTTTTAAGTTGAATTTCTTTGAAAAATTTATCTACATCTCTTAACCATTATGTAGGCGATATTAACAATTAAATTTGAAAATTAAATAAATAAATCGTCAAAATTATGCACAATCTTGAATTGTGAGTCAGGGGCACCATCGGAGTGCAAAGCGTTAAATGACTTATATATAAAAGAATGTTGAATAAAATAAACTTTTTACTGCACTAAATACAATTATTTAATTTCGGATTTCTACGAAAATTAATAGCTACGATATAAAAATTAAATTTGTAATTAATTTTTCTGAATTCAAACAGAAATGATAAGACGTCATTCTAAGAGTATTCAAACGTAAAAATATTTTGGTAGTTCTTATTATTAAATTTTAATAGTTCAATTTATTCATAGTTTTATCAAATTAATTCAATAATTGTTAGCTTTTCTAATAGAAATTTAATCAATGAATGTATAATAATAGAAATTCGATGTGTTAAGTAAGGAAAAACGCTTTCTTTTTCAAGAAAACTGCAAGGGAAAATATCAAAAATACAACCGAGGCTTCTGTAAGGAGCATCACTTGTTGAAAATTAAATCAAGCATACAAGAATACATTGCAATTAGAGAATGAGTTTTGCCCTTCAAAAAGAGAATTCCTTCTCATATGAGCACACCGCCTTTTTTAGTCTCTTAACAAGGTACCGAAGGTTTTAGAAAAGTATAGGTATCTCGGTCTTTAACAGATATATTGTCATAATTCCTGGGTTTTACATAACCTTTTAGTAGCTAAATTCTTCGTCAAATCGCCGAATGTTTGTCAGTATAGTATGGTCAATGATCTAGATTCAATTTATATCTCATTCAAATGCTGGTATAATACTATTTCTTACCTTGCTACTTATTTCATAAGAGAATATATTCCAAAAATGTAACTCTGTTATAAACTTTGTAACCATCCCTTATTGAAAGCATTAAAACAATTCTTTCAAATATTGCAGAATGTCTAGGTAAATCATTTGTTTATATCTCTGTGGTAAAAAATGGATATAACTGCAGTAAAAATTCAGCAAATCATTTTATTGAAAATCATATTTAACTTAGTGATAAATTAAAAAAATAATTATAGTATGCGCTAATGAAAACATATCTATAACTATCTACCTTTATTTACGAATTATGTTGCCATCAATTTTCCCAACTTTATTTTTGCACCAATAGTTAAGTTTCCTTGCAGAAACTTAACTATTGGTGCAAAAATAAATATTATGCATTAAATAAAATGTTAATTAATAGATATACATTTTAATTAATTTAATTATTAATTAAATATTTTTCATTCCTACTTTTAGCTTATGTTAACTTCTTGATATTTGGTTAGATTCTCCGTCTTTTTTATAATAATATCGTTAAAAATAGCCTTATGGCGAAAATATAATCCAGATTTAAATGGTACTTATTTGTACCGTCAATAGATAAACAGTTCACATGTTGTTATTATTAATGAAATAATATGTTTTTAACAGGGTGTAAATGAAAAGTGGCAGTAAATAAAATATGATATGTGATCCAATATGATAAAATTTATTTTATGTAATGAACACAACTTTTCATTTCAGAATTGAGTTTTCTACCATGACATTTTCAATTGTGCAACTTGATTAAAATCAGAATTATTGAGAATCTGTTTATTCAATTTACAACGCATAATTAAATAATTTATTTAATTATTATTTAGCAAAAAGGAATTGTTTAGAAATAATGTAATGAACAGGGGGAAAATTTCAAAGTCTTCCATTAAATGAAATTTGCTAAGTGCAATTTCTATCAAGCGATGTATTAGTATTTATTTCTGAAATGATTGAAAACTTTATATTTTATTAGCTGGAAATACAAACAAGAATTGTATTTTATTGTCAGTGGTGAGATTGTTTAGGAGTTACTACTCAATTATACGTACATTAAAATTATGCTGGCAAATGAATGAATTTGTTAAATTATAATTCCCGTTAAAAATAACAATTATTTCTTTTTTTCTACATATCACCTTCTACAATCTATAAAAAACTAAGGATCCATTAGAAATTTCATTAAATTATACATATATCATGACCACCAAAACCAGTATTCCAACAATTGAAAGCTTTTCTGTAGTCTGTAGATTATATATAAATATTTAACATCTATAAGAAAGGATATATTGCTTTGCTAAGCAGCAGATAAATGGTCTGCACATACAGAATTTTTCAAAAAATGAATATTGTTAACTAACTCATCGTACTCAGTCGTACTGCATGTCTCTTTTTTCAGCTTAGTTTGTTTCATATTTTATGAAGAAAACAATAGGAATAAGTATAAGTAAGTAAATAATGTAAGATTTCATATAATTCAAATGAATAAATTTAATTTCTTGGCGATTTACTTTGCCAATGCCAATATCTGGCTTTTTATACATTTGCATAATAATGTTGCAGCCAAAACGCCACTTTAATATATCGATTGCAATATTTAATCAATAAATTGTGCTTGAACTGTTTATTTATAGATAAATGGCATGCAAAGGACTGTTATTCAAAACTGAATACTGTTAGTGAACGTATTTTTGAAATGGATATGAAACAGAAATTTTTTTGGGTACCTACATATTAGACCGTCTTCGCCAACAATCGCCAACGGTTTAGTAACTCTATGGCGACGGATTTTAATTTGACGATAAAGATAAATTGATTAAACCATTGTCGGATTGCCATAATTGGCGGTTTAGCAATTCATTGGCGATGACCAAATCTGGCGATAAAGTTGGGCGGTCTAATACATAAGTTCCGATATATTTTGTCAATGTCAATATCTGGCTTTGTATACATTTGCATAATAATGTTGCAAACAAAATGCCACTTTAATGTATCGATTTAACCAATAAATTGTACTTGAACTGTTTATTTATGAGATAAATGGCATGCGACGGACTGTTATTTACAACTCAATACTGTTAGTGAAAGCATTTTTGAAATGATATTAAACAGGAAAAATTTTGGGTACTTACGTATTTGACCGTCTTTGCCAACAATCGCTAGCGGTTTAGTAACTCATTGGCGACGGATTTAAATTTGGCGATAAAGATCAACTGATTACACCATTGCCGTATTGCTATAATTGACGGTTTAGCAACTCATTTGCGACGACTTCAAATTTGGCGATAAAATTGGACGGACTAATACGTAAGTACAAAATTTTGACCGTTGTACTATATTTCTCTTGCTTTCTCTCTTTCCAATTTAGAATAACTTCCCACTTAAAATTAAATGAAACTTTATAATGCACTGCTGATTCTGAAGAAGATTCTGACTGAAGTTCTTAATTTTATACAGAGGGGGGGGATGAGTGGATAGGCCTTTAATCGTCAGCAAGAAATCGTCCTGAAGACGACTCTCGGTCATTTTGTTGTTATTACTTAGCATCAACTTTTATTATTCTGCAAGCATCAAAAAGACAAAAAAGAAAAAGAAATTGGTGTTCCATTTGCAAAGGTTCGAAAGTTTTTAAATTATAATTGCAATTTTTGAGGTTGAAGTATTATTTTCCTTATTAAACTTTAGTGTATAACTGCTAGAAAAAATTGTCTTCTCACATATATAATATATATCATTTGAAATTATTTTGGTGATATTGTCATTTAATATAGTTTTTTTTTCGGAATACATTAAGAGATAGATCAGACTGAAATTCAATTTGTTCTTAATTGTTGTTGTTGTTACTAATGGCACTTGACACGGACAAGCCCGCAAATGCATCAGCGGATTTAATCCGAAATAAGCATATATGGGATCAAGAGTATGACCTTAGCTAAAAAGATTTGCGTGCACAGCCCCTTTTTACTGGGAGGCACATTCACAAGCATCACAAAATAGAACACAGAAGAACAGCCATGCCCTAACCGGGACTCGAGCTTGGGACGCCCAGATCAAGAGGAAGACACGCTACCTCTGTGCCAGGATGCCGGCATGTATTCTTATTATTAATTAATTCTCTATTATAAGTTTTTAGGCATTCCACATATTCTATATTTAACTAGCAGATATTAGACTAACAGCTTTCAGTTGGAAGGTAAGAGCTGTAAACTAGTTAAACAGATACCACAGCAGTTATAGAGGAACTTTTATTTCATAATCAAATGTTTCCGATTAGAGCAATTATTGTTATTACATTGAGTTCTGACAATGGACAAACAAATATGATTAAGTTGATTTGCGTGTCAGTATGAAAACAATTCGAATGATTCATGTCCTAATAAGAACACTTTAAATATTTAACAAATTCAACAAAGAGCTTTTCCACTTACACTTTGTTATTCTTTTACCCATTTTCAATAAATTGGTTTCAACAAGAAATACGGCTTTTCGCAAGTGAATAATTTCATTAGAAAAAAATTTCAGTTCTTTGTTCTTGAAAAAATAATAACAGCTTTCTTCTATATTTAAAATTCAATTTTCTTTTAGAGTGTCTAAAAAGAAAAAAAAACATCTCACTTCAAAACCAGAAGTCACTACTGCTAACATTTCGAAACCCAATTAAGGTATCTCTGAATTTAATCCATTATTTAAAACAAATACTTTTATTCGAACTTCTAGAGAGAATAGGAAAAAAATCTTATAGAAGAACTTGTATTGACTGCATTAACTAGCTGTCTTCAAACACAAGCTTGTGTAATTCCATCTGAATTATCACCTAAAACGCTTCATTAAATTGAAATAAAGATTTTACCCCCATTATGCGCCAAAATCTTTGCCGCTTATTCTTATTTTTTTCCGTAATAAATAGGGAAGACTTACTAGAAGATGGAAAAAAAGTTGTTTTTAGTAATCAATGTTATCGAAAAGGTAAAATTTTTGGCACCCTTTAGTTTCGTAAGCAGCGAACTGGAATAACTGTAATTAAGCTATGTTTTTTTTCCCTGGTTCTTATTTATCCTTTTCCCGTTCTTGTCTTTTTAATAATTTATATTCTTGGCATTAAGTTCCTAACTGAGAGATTAAATGTTTACATTCTGGCGATTTTGACTGCTAATTTGTTTCAGATTGTAGTTGGCGATAGGTGGATGTTTTTTAACTGATACGGATATTTCACAAAATTAGATCGTCAGTTTTCTTTTGTCTCTTTATTTTTTATAAAAAAAGTTTTTGGCATTTTGAAATGTCCTGAAGCTCTGAGATAATGTCCTCTCTTGTCGGCAGATAAATACACTTTTAATTGTCGTGATGGCTTATCGTCAAACTTTTAAAATTTACTTAACTCATCTTGTCAAATGGAATGAAAAGAATAATATAATTAAGTTAATTTTGAAAGATAAATGGTAAAGAAGCTTCATATTATTTTTTTATATCTACATATTAAATTTATCATAATTATCATTAATTATTAATAACATTAATTTCTTTGGGGATGCCAAATATATTTGGAACAATTTAATTTATAAATGTTAGATTTGACTTTGTTTTATTCAATTTGTAAACATAAATTATATTTCCGCGTGATTCCATATAAATTTATCATAATTATTAATAATAAATGTTGTTAATTTCTTTAATATCAAGATTATTTAAAACAATTTAATACAGAAAGCGTGAATGGGTTTAAGTCCAAGAACTAGAATACCGACCAGATTTTTAAAAATAATCTTTAAGACGTAGATAGATCTTAAACTCCATTATTTACCAATTTCTGAGGTCCAGTTATTGATTGTTTCATTATTTTTTTATTTGTAACTCATAAAAAATAAAAATAACTCTGATAAACTAAACGCGAATAATGTAACAATGAGTCAATACACTTTAAGACGAAGATGTCATTATATCAAGCATAGCGATTGGCTTAATAACATTTCGAACTTCGCCCAACACAGAACAAACAAAAACTAACAAATGATATAAAGAAATATTTGTCAAATATTCGAATTCTTTTTATATCCTATCTCTCACTATATTTATAAATCCAGATTAGATATCATTACGTTATTCTGACAGCTGCAAAATCCGGGACAGAAGACAGCCAGCGAAATAATTCACGCCAGAAACGCGAATCCTGGAATTCCGAAAACAACGTATCCTTATCCACCAAACATTACTCGAAAATCGTAAAACGATGTTCTAAAGGCGCTCAATAAAATCATCCGACCAGCGACACGCAATAACATTTGATGTAGTCCTACCCTGACACAAGCCCGATAGAAACAATACCCAATATAACTCCCGGAACGGCTTCTCCCTGACCTATCCGGCGAATTCCGTCTGCCATTGGTTTAGAACGAATCTTGCGAGATTGGAACATTTCACGAGCATTTCCCATTTACAGCCGACGAAAACTAATAGTCTTCGGCCCTGGATCCTTATCAGGCCTCCGCGTGCTGGGCTTAGAGATGAAGAGATGGGGCTCGCCTTCAGGAATGGACCGTGGATTCGCCCAGGTTTTCGTCAATTCGTAATAAGGGGGTCTAATTTTGAAACGCATTTTAGGTTTGATGCTTGAAGACTGATTCATAAAACAATTTTTTGAGATTTGTATACGATTCTTGTAACTGATAACGTATAATTGGCTAATTTTTGAACGCACTTCACATTTGATTCTTAAAAACTGATTCATAAAACAATTTTTTTCAGATTTGTGTACATTGTAATCGATAATGTATAATTGGTTAATTTTAGAACGCATGTTTGATGCTTGAACACTAATTCATAACACACTTTTTTGGGATTTGTATACAATTATTGTAATTGATAATGTATAATTGGTTAATTTTGGAACGCATTTTATGTTTGATGCTTCAAAACAGATTCATAAAACACTTTTTTGGGATTTGTATGCATTGTAATTAATAAAGTATAATTGACTAATTTTGGAACGCACTTTATATTTGATGCTTGAAAATTAATTCATAAAACACTTTTTTGAGATTTGTGTACATTGTAATCGATAATGTATAATTGGTTAATTTTGGAGTGCCCTTTACGTTTGATGCTTGAAAACTGATTCATAACATACTTTTTTGAGATTTGTATACAATTATTGTAATTGATAACAGATAATTGGCACATTTTTTGAACACAATTTACGTTTGATGCTTGAAAACTGATTCATAAAACACTTTTTTGAGATTTGTATACACTATAATCGATAATGTATAATTGGTTCATTTTGCAATGCACTTTGTGCTTGATGCTTGAAAACTGATTCATAAC
>JAOUZG010017399.1:1083071-1097916 GCA_026289955.1 Argiope argentata
ATGCAACTAACGGTATATCAAATGTAATTAACTGTATATCACGAGATCCAACAAGATATATGCAACTAACGGTATATCAAATGTAATTAGCTGTATATCACGAGATCCAACAAGATATATGCAACTATTTTTTTTTTACTGTAATATTTCCTATGCAACAATTATAATACATCTAAGCATAACAAAAAAAAGTAATAAAAAGAAAAATATTTTTTAAATCAATTTCTACTCAGATTAACAAAGAAAAATGTTATTGCATTGCCACGAGTAGCAAAAATAATTTATTATTGAATTTCAAAGTTGTGTGACAGCTCAACTCTATCTTGTGTATTGACTGGTGTTTGAAAGACTTGATATACCGTTAAGCGTTATTTCCGTTATCACCGATAGTTTTATTTAAATGTTTTAAATGTAAATTAAATGTAAATATTAAATGTCTCTGTCTCTTGAAACACTCGCTGCAGTGGTGACCCGGGCGAGATATGAAAATCTTTATTAAATAATGAAAATTAATATAAATATGGCAAAATCACAATATCAAGCGTCAAAATAGAAAGCATATTTTCTTTCAATTTCTATCCTCCTTTCTGTATATGGTGTTCGAACTCGCAAGCCCAAGTGATTGGAATCCAACACCATACCAACCACAATATCCCGACCTCACAATAGCGATTACTATAAACAATTGATCAAAAAATTAGCGTTTAATTTTCATCGCTAAATGAGGATTCAAAGCCAATTGTAACACCGAAAAATGCGTGATTTTTCTGCATCAGTTGGGGTAATACAATGCTGATTAGAAATTTCTAATTTTCATTATTCTATATTTCTTTTAATTCAAAAGTACTTTAAAATGCATTTGAAAAATCAATTAATTAACAATGCTTGGTTTTAAATGCATCAAATATTATGAAAATAAACAGAATCTTTTAAAATAATCAGCCGAAAACATGTTAAGCCTAACCTCAATATTGTGCGGAAAAACAAACTGAATTTGTCAGTTATTGGGTGGAGGGGAATGGAAGATTTTTGGCGAGAAATTTAACTTTTAATTAATTAATAAAAATTAATTAATTAATATTTGAAAAAAATTGTATTAACATAAAGTGTCATCTATTAAAAGTTTAAAAATTTTACTTACTTTGATTTAATAAATAATTTTTTTTATTAACGATTGAAAATTTGAACAAGATCTGCATAAATACAGGGAGAGTGAGCTAATAGTAGGAGTTGAAAAAAATAATAGCTTTACTAACAGCTGGCGGCTAAATATAATAGTGTGCTTGAAATAAAAGACAAAATTGATAGAATTAATTTGCCATATCTATATCTCATTAAAGTATGTAAATGCAGGTTAATTACAGAATAATCATAGAGCCATTCATTGTGTTTCGAAAAATATTTCAGCCATAAAAATCTTCAATAATTCAAAATATGAAGCATTTCTTTTTTTCTTTCTGAATAGTATAGTGGTTTAATTAAACACAAAATTGAAAGTATTGTAAAATGTTCAACAGTGGATCATAAAATGAGCTAACTCTACTTCCTTTTTTAAATAACAATAAAGTACATTTTTGGAATAACGAAATGTTTACAATAGATTATCTATGAATATTCCTAAAATATTCGCCATACCATACAATATCGGAAAATATTGTACAGTATCAAGTAGCAAGTTAACTATCTATGTAGTTGTTGCTAATGGCACTTGCCAAAGACAAAGCCCCTGATGCATCAGCGGGTTTAAGCCGAAATAGGCGTCTCTTGTTTGAAGTAGCTCCAATTAGGGCCAAGATTACGACTTTAGGTACACACTCACCACTTTCACTTGCTTAACCCCCTTTTATAAGGGGGACATTCACGCGCTTCACAGATAGAACTCATAAGAACAACCATGCCCTGACCGGGACTCGAACTAGGGACACCTAGATGCAGATTAATACGCGCTACTTCTGTGCCAGGACACCGGCTTAACTTTCTAAGAATGAGAAACGTCTCTCAAACCCTCTTCCTCTGTAGAAGATAGAATTGACTGTTAAAGCGCAGAAAAATAAATTTTGTAATGGTTAAGGATATTAACAAAATTTAACAATACATTTAGGAAAGTAAAGCATTACTATAATTTAATTTCCCTTAATTTTCATTTGAATCGCAACTAAAATCTATGAATAATTTGTAATAATTTGTTGTAACAGTTTTTTTTGAGAAAGATAATAAATTTTAGTCATGAAAAATGAAACCCTAAGACAAGAAATCGTTACAAATCTCAACCCTAAATATAACATTTGAGACACAACGCTGCCAAAAATTATCAAATGTTAATTTTTTGACAATCCTATTTAAGAACATTAATTAAGTGTCAGAAATTTTGAAAATGCTAATAATTTCTGTAATTACTACGAAATAATTTGCTTTTCAACGCAGACTAGGACAAAAAGTTTAAAAAAACTGCAAGTATAGCTGACATTTATATTCATTTATTTTTCATATGAATAGGAACAAAAATCTGTAAATAAATTAAAGGTATAAATTTTTTAGACAAATTCATGAAAAATGGAATTGTTATAAGTTTGAACCGAAAATTTAACACTTGAGACACAATGTTGCAAAGAATTATCAAGTTATAATTTTTGACAAACCTATTTAAGAACATTCATTAAAGTGTCTGGAAATGTAATAATTTCTGTAATTACTACGAAATAATTTGCTTTTCACGTCTGACTAGAACAAAGAGTAACATAACAAAAAACTGTAAGTATTGCTGACATTTAAATTAATTTATTTTTCATATGAATAGCAACAAAAATCTGTAAATAAATTAAAAGTATAAATTTTTCAGGCAAAGGAAATAAATTTAAGTCATGAAAAATGGAATTGTTATAAATTTGAACCTTAAATTTAACACTTGAGACACAATGTTACAAAAAAATTATGAAATTATAATATTTGGCTATTATATTTAAGAATATTCAATGACTGCGCACTATTTTTGAAAGCAGTAATAATTTCTATAATTTCAACGAAATAAATGATTTTTTAGGAAACTGTATAACAAAGAAACAACAAGAATAGCAATAAAATTGTATACCGTAAAACAAAAAATTGTACATCAACCAATACATTTTACATACCTAAGACAAGAAATTGTTACAAATCTCAACCCTAAATATAACATTTGAGACACAACTCTTCCAAAAAAATTAACAAATCATAATTTTTGACAATCCTATCTAAGAACATTAATTGTCTGAAATTTTGAAAATGCTAATAATTTCTGTAATTAGTACAAAATAATTTGCATTTCACGGCTGACTAGAACAAAGAGTAAAATAACAAAAACTGTAAGTATTGCTGACATTTAAATTCATTTGTTTTTCATACGAATAGCAAAATAAAAAATAAATAAATCTGTAAATAAATTAAAGGCATAAATTTTTCTGACAAATGAAATAAATTTAAGTCATGAAAAATGGAAGGAAAATTTTTGTTACAAATTTGAACTTTAAATTTAAAACTTGAGACACAATGTTACAAAAATCATGAAATTATAATGTTTATCAATTATATTTAATAATATTCAATAACTACACACAATCTTTGAAAGTGGTAATAATTTCTATAATTTCAACGAAATAATTGATTTTTAAGGAAACTTTATACCAAAGTAACAACAAGAACAACAACAAAATTGTATACTATATAACAAAAAATCTACATCAACCTATACATTTTACATACCTAAGACAAGAAATTGTTACAAATCTCAACCCTAAATATAGCATTTGAGACACAACTATTCCAAAAAATTATCAAATCATAATTTTTGACAATCCTATCTAAGAACATTAATTGTCAGAAATTTTGAAAATGCTAATAATTTCTGTAATTACTACAAAATAATTTGCTTTTCATAGCTGACTAGAACAAAGAGTAAAATAACAAAAACTGTAAGTTTTGCTGACATTTAAATTCATTTATTTTTCATACGAATAGCAAAAAAAAATCTGTAAATAAATTAAAGGCATAAATTTTTCTGACAAATGAAATAAATTTAAGTCATGAAAAATGGAAGGAAAATTATTTTTACAAATTTGAACATTAAATTTAACACTTGAGACACAATGTTACAAAAAAATTATGAAATTATAATATTTGGTTATTATATTTAAGAATATTCAATGACTGCGCACTATTTTTGAAAGCAGTAATAATTTCTATAATTTCAACGAAATAATTGATTTTTCAGGAAACTGTACCAAAAGAAACAAGAAAAACAACAGCAAAACTGTATACCATATAACAAAAAATTGTACATCAACCTATACATTTTCCTTCTCAAAAACTCTTCTTGTACATATTTTTCAACTTTAGAAAATACTTTACTAAAAAGTCTTATGCTGATGGTTTCTGCTAGTAAGATCTAGACTCTACACATTCTGTTGCCACACATGCCTCAATAACCGATGATCGTCAGTTTATGCTAAAATTATCCAGAATTACACCTGTAGATGTGGCAACACGATTTCTCCGTTTTTGAAAGCCTTAATAGCCTCTTCAAAACACCTAAACTCCCCTTCATTCAGTGGGGGGGGGGGAGGGAAAAAAAGCACGCGTCATTTATATTCGAGTTTCTTTGCTAGCTTCTTTGCATAGTGTTTAGTTCATCATTACTTTTTCTTGACATTTTTAGTACCCTGTAATTCCAAAACGTGTGTTTCCCAATAACATTCTTCTTTCTTAAGTGCAGGAATGTGTCATTTTAACTTAAATATCTTCTACTTAAAGGGTGTTTGTCGAGCAGGGAAAATATCTTTTGGCGTCTGGGAAAAAGAAATGTTGGAACTGTTTTCGAACAATTTAGCTTTATATTTTTCCGTTTTTCTTTATGAATAAAAAAAAAAGGGAAATAAGTTCAAAGTTGTTTCAGGTTGTTTTATTCTAAAAGTCGATACATGTTAATTATAAGTTGAGAATTTATATTAAATGAGAAAAAAAAATTGATTACTTTATTTTTATGATCGTATTCTATTTTTATTCTAAATATTTCATATTTTATTATTTCGTATGCTTTCAAACTGCCGTATGAGTGTATCTCATTTTGATTAAAAACATTTTTACTTGGCTTTTTATTATGCTTTTAATCTTCTGTATGGTCATATAATATTTTTATTTGAAATATATCTTTTATTGTTTAATATGTTTCCAAATTATAAAAATGTAATTTATATTAATAAAAAATTAAATCGATTACTTTACATTTATGACCATATACTCATTTAATTCCAAAAGTTTTATAATTTAAATTTAATATAATTTTAAAATATTTAATAACTGAGAAGTATTATCTTTTAAATCTTCTTCTTATTACTTAATTAATTTATTAAATATATATTAAGGGAGTATTAATTATATATTAAGTAATTTTATTAAGCAATGATACCTCATACAATATAACTGCGATTATATAATTTTCCTTTTTTTAAATTTTTTTCGCTTTAACGAGGGTTGTCAAATGTTTAATTATGATAAAAAAGGAATTAACACAATGCTATTTTATTATTTATTTCACAAAGGTTTACCTATTGAAAAACATTCTTTGAATTATCAGGAAAATCCAAAAGTTTATATATCTTTAGTTTCTTTTAAAAGTAAGTCTCTTTCAGTTTCTTTTTCAATCAGAACTGTTTCTTTTTCACAAGAGACTGGTTTTGCAAACTGATTCGGCTTTGATTAACATTAGTCATATGACCGTAACCATAAAACCGTATACGAATTTTTCTAAGATATGATTAGGAATTGGAACATTAGTGACTACGAAACAGGCTGCACATTCTTGATGTAAGCGCTCGTCAGTAGTAAACCTTTATTAATTATTACAATAATGAAGTTGAAAGCTTTCATTGTTATTGATTTTTTATTGTTACTATGAAAAAGTGCTAGACAGATTATAAGAGAAAAATGTTTCCCTCGATTCTTCTTAAGATCACTTATAGATAGATTCGAGTAGACGATTCCTAGATTCTAATTAACATAAGTATCCCTAGATATCCTAGATTCTACTTAAAATCACTTATAGTTAGATTCAAGCAGAACATTCCTAGATTCTATTTAAAATAAATATCGTTAATTATTACACTGGAGAAGTTGATAATTTCAATAAAAGCATTCATTTTTATTGAATTTTTATTGTTACAATTAAAAAGTGATGGGCAGATTATAAGAGAAAAATGTTGTCTCCGATTCTCCTTAAGATCACTTATAGATAGGTTCGAATAAAAGATTCCTAGATTTTACTTAAAATAAATATCCCTTGATATCCTAGATTCTATTTAAAATCGCTTATAGATTTATATCGAAAATTCTTAGACTCTATTTAAAATGAATATCGTTTGGTATCTTAGACTCTGTTTAAAATAAATATTCCTTAATATCTTAGATTCTACTTAAAATAAATACCCCTTAACATCCTATATTCTACTTAAAATAAAATAAATACCCCTTAACATCCTAGATTCTACTTAAAATAAAATAAATACCCCTTAACATCCCAGATACTATTTAAATTAAATATATCTTATACCCTAGATTCTACTTAAAATCTTTTAGAAAGATTGGCTCGAATGGAAGATTGTACAAATTTATACATATAGAATACCTTATTAACCAGAAAGATTTTTATTCAGAAAACTTTTTTTACCTACATGCTAAACAAACTATTGAATTTATAAAAAGTGTGGTAAATTATTTGAATAAAAGAAGTTAAATTCAGCAAGATTTGATAAATATTGATAAACTTTACATTAAAATTCTTCTAATGATGCTTAGCGCATGAATGATTTTAATATAAATGAGAAACGGCTTTAAATAATTTACATGAAGTTTAAGTGAAAATAAGTTATTAAAAAAAGCCAAAATAATTAATTGATATTATAATTTATGATCTAAATTCTTATAATCATACAAGCTCAAGTAATGATTTTGAAGATTCGTTCTTATCACCCCAAAAGTGATAAGGAAGTTTGAAGGTATGGAAAGGGACTGAATATTTCATTATATATTTCATAAACTGAACTCATTTAAATATTATACAAACATATTAAAGTTCTAGAAAACATGAAAATGCGTTATATCGCTTTCTACTAAATAATGAAAATGAAAATCTTTGCAATTAATATTTCCTTTCTAAATTTTCGGCTCAATCATCTTGAAGTTATTTTAGTTGTTATAAAATGTAGTTTTTTATAAAATCTTCTTTATGGCGTTTTAGAATTTTATGCTTTCATCCGATTCAATAAATCACTTTACTTTTGAAAAGGTTTCAGGCAGATAAGTTTAATCTTCTTAACAGTAAAATATTGAAGAATCTTGTTTCGCAAGGTTATTTCTTGTAAAAAAACACCATAAGTACTGGTATCAATATAATAATCATAATCCGACACATTTCTTATATTTTCCCGTGTTAAATCACATTCTAATCCTTTTGTTTGGGAAATAAATATGCAAAAAGTCACTAAAATTTATAGAACCGAGTTTTTTTCCCTCATTTGCATGTACTGCTATGCACCTTTAAATCATGGTTAAAAAATCTGGAAAAATAATATTCTTTATTTTATTCACAAATTTATTTAAAATGAAATAATAAAAATAAAGCGAATGTTAAAAAAAATACTCTAAAGAAAAAAATGTAATTTCTCTTTTCTATTACTAAGAAAAATATCTGCATGCCTGAATTTAACAAAGCTCTAGAATATAATTTTCTTGGTTAAGAAAATATATATAACGAAATAAATGAAAATTTTTAGTTAGTGGAAAATGAAATGTTTTGGAAACAAATAATTTAATGATATCGAAACTGTTTGTCATATTTTATGTTTAAACTCAATAATACACTAGCCGCCATCAATGACTCGCCATTCGTTTACCTATTAATGATAAAATAACCAAATTTTATTAACGATATCTTATTGAGAAATAAAGTTTAATGTCAAATAATGTTGTTACTTATGACACTTTTCAAGCTCGCTGACAGGCCTGTCAGCGATTTAAACCGATTGATCGTCTCTTGACAGTAGCACCAACTAAGACCATGAGTGCAACTTAGCTATACACACATCACAGCCTTTTTTACGGGCGGACTTCATTCATGCATTTCATCCATTCATCCACAGATCGTAATTTAGATTGGGAACAGAGAACGAGTACCTCTGAACCAGTACCCCGATAGTATTCCTCTCGACATGGAGAATTTAGTGAACTAGAAGCCCAAGGGATATGTTAAATTACACTTGCATAATATCTTGGAGCATTAAAACTGACGAGAACGCTAGAAAGTGGAGAAATTATTTTAATCTAGAGTTGGGAATTAAGAGCTAAACCCAACATGATCATTCTTAAAATTGGAACAAGAACAACTGTATATCTTAAACAGTCGAAAATTAGCTCCTTCTTATATCTCTAGGAATTATAAATTTGCTGGTCTGTTATCGAACGTTTGGTTAAAATATTTAATGAACACATAATTTGCATTAATTAACTTCGATAAGAAGCATACTTTGTTATTTGAAATATCGCCACATTTTATGAAATTATCCTTTGGCAAAATCGTATCTTGTGGTGGGATTAAATTCGATTTAACCCATTACTTCCCTCAATACACTGCTGAAACCAGATAAACATTAGACTTTGAGAATGTTCAGGAAAATACGAAGGGAATTGGATTTATTTATGAAAGAACTTTCATAAATCTAAACTAAGGAGCAGAAAAAGAAATATAATGGTTTTAAGCTACAGATGTAGCTTAAAACCATTATATTTCTGTACTTTATTACATTTCCAAAATGTGTAATTTTGATAAAACTATTCCAGGTAACAATATTTCCCTGTAAGAGAATCAGTGAAATATCTTATACACGTTACCCACATATTAGTGAACGCACCTGAAGAAAATTTTCTTAAAGAGAAAATCTTATTTAGCTAGTTCCAATAAATAGCGAAGAGCTGAATATTGTTTGATCCATTATTAAATAATTCTTTGCGGGTTGAAATAAAGTAATTCTACGATGAAAATAAACAGTGTGTAAAATTTCTTTCGTAGATCAGTCGTAAGATAAGATTTCTATGTTAAATATATATATAAGCATACTGAAAGCATGTTAGTTTTATCTCTTTATAAATGAAGACTCGGATTTTGTAATTTTTAAATTTTAAGGATTTTTATAACAATAGAAAAAGGCTTTATGCATTTCTTACTATTTTGTTTCTTTTCTCATTTTATGTCGAATAGCGATATCTCAGTATTTAATATCCGAACACGTTCAGATCTCTTTAAAAAAACATGGTATATGAAAGACTTCTTTCTAGGTCTAGGATTTTTCAAAATTAGTATTAAGATGTCAATATTTGAAGAACAAAACATTAATACTTTTTGAAAAAGCCTTTAATAGCTTAAATTTAAGCAAATTCTTAAAAGCTTCAAATTCAATTCACCAAAAACTATTACTCTTATCTGAACCAAATTTATAGCAAAACAAATTACACAGTTTTCTCTTGGTTATGAATTACAAGCTTATTGTTATAATAACAAATAAAAATTTTAGAGCCAGTCGAAGATTTATCATGAAATTTTTAGTAAATTTATGAATTTTTTAGTAATTTCAAACAATTGTTATATATTAAAACATATTTACTAAATCTGAATTCTTTTTGTTCATTCCTTAGACAATAGTGTAAAGACAACTTCCAAATTTTTTTATAGTAATATGATAATTATATTTTAAGTTATTTGATTTGAAGTAAGCAAACCATAAGAAAAAAATAATTTTGAGAAAAATGAATTTAAAGTGAACAGTAAAATGTTTTAATAATGAATTAAGTGTGTAAATACTTACAATTCAACGCATTTATAGATTATGCCTTCTTCCTTCTCAGATTTTAATAGTTTTCCCTCTTCTAATAATTTTTTTTCTGGTAGTTTTTGCATTTGGCAATGAATGCCTCCATGATTCCTGTATTCTTTGTCGTGCTCAGCGAATGCTCTAACTACATTTGCACTCGAAAAAATTCCAAAAATATTAAGGATATCGAGAAATCTTTTAAATTCTTCCTTAGAATGTGTTACAAACATAAAACTCCCTAATTTGGAGGTGAGGAGCCAATAAGGGCATCTTTAGGTACAAATTTCCACAAAACACAGTTGAAACTCTCAACAGCATTTTACAATTTGCTGCGCAAAAGAAAAAAAAAATCGTATTTAATGCTAAATTTGTATTTATGCAAATTTTAACATTTTTTCGGCTTTTAAATTGGTACTTTCGGTTATTTAAATGTATACTTCCTGTTTACCGATCATTGCAAAAATATTAATATCTAGATTTCTAATTTACGTGTAGACAAAAGTAAACCTGTTTTGGATAGTACAGAGAATGGCATATCCAATTAAAGGATTTCTGTAAACGCTATATATATATATATATATATATATATATATATATATATATATATATATATATATATATATATATGTGTGTGTGTGTGTGTGTATGTATATATATGGTGATTGCTATACATATAAGCCAGATAACATGCACTGTGCAAAAGTGCACATAACTGAAGTGCACTTTTGGCCCAACGAATATGTTACTCGGCTACTAACCTTAAGATTCAGAGTTCGGGCCTAGCGCAATCCGCTGTTGATCCAAAATAGTACCCGGTGACCGACCTTGGATAAACGCAACCTTCGCCCTTAGCTTCGTTCAACTGTCGTGGCGCCCTCTATCGGCGACTCAAAGCTCTAGACGCGCATTAAATACGACAAGTTGTTAACATCACCACCAACACTTCGCATATGTATCGTTCGCCAAACTCACTGGGGGGATACTCTGTGTTGATTGCTAGACATATAAGCCAGATAACATCCCTCGGACTAAAGTGCACTTTTGACCCAAATGATATGTTACTCTGCTACTAACCTTAAGATTCGGAGTTCGGGCCTGGCGCAATCCGCTACACCATATATATATAATATAAATTTCAAGTCCAATACCCAATCAAGTTTAAGTAAATTTTTTAAAACTTGTATTGGAGGATATTTGATGTGAATACATTTTTTTTCAAATATTAATTCATTAATTTTATAATTTAATTAAAAACTAACCTTCTCGCCTTTATAGTGGTTGCAATTGTAGGGTCTGGATAGCTTGGTTCGAAGGGCGTTAGGTTCGAATCCTTTGTGCTGCGAAGTTGATCACAAAGTTCCCCTTGTTGGGAGTAATAGGACTGGGGGTACTGAATCGAAGATAATCGTTATTCGATTGCTCGGGGGTTCATACCCTCAGAAGTTACAGCACCCAATCCCTCCGTTGTAAATCAGAACAACAATTGTGATTATTTAATAAAAAGTAACTAAAATAAAACCTTTTCTAACTTTCTAAATTTTTCCTAATATGCAAAGTAGGAAATGATTTTAAAAAATTGTTTTTATATTACTTGTTACTATGAATTTTAATGATCTGAGTTTTCTACTTTTTGAACCACTCTGGCAAGGCATAATTAAATAGAAACACTTATTATATTTCGGGATTTTTCTTAAAACAAAAGCCGAAGCTAAACACTACACGAACACTAATCTTATAGAAAGGCACGACAAGTCAATGACAGAAGATTCCATCTGATTCCGTTGCTAGATTAATAATAAATAAGTCGATAAAAAGTTGCAAACTTTTTTAGGGTTACTTTATAAGTTTCACAAATCAGCAGTTAATCTTGCCATTGTGTGACTTTAGAACAAGACAATGGGGTAAAATTATCTAATGAGCTCACAAATTAATTACGCGAAGGAACGTACATTTAACAAATTAGTAACCATGAGTGTAAAACGTATTATATCGATAATTACATAGCTCTAAATAATATTGGTAAAAGTTTTTCCACACAATAATATTTATCAAATAAAGCATCTTTATCAAAAACCAGCAGTACGTGCATGGTGTTGTCCGTGGCATGGAATTCAAGAAGAAAAATTAGTTACATTAGTTAAAATTACATTAAAAAAACATAAAAATATATTTAGAAATTATCAAAAATAGCTACAAAATAATATTTTATTGCACACATTCAGAAATATTTAGCCTGTTGCAAAAGTAAGAATATGATACCTCCATAAACAAAACACAGGCTACAATTC
The DNA here is from genome assembly GCA_026289955.1 of Argiope argentata. Classification (NCBI taxonomy): domain Eukaryota; kingdom Metazoa; phylum Arthropoda; class Arachnida; order Araneae; family Araneidae; genus Argiope; species Argiope argentata. The sequence continues at coordinate 1,095,253 of JAOUZG010017399.1, forward strand.
CGAGACTGCATTTCCTTCTTTTTTAGGTTTAAAATCAGACGTAAACAAAAAAAATGTATCGCACATGCATACCACAGCTCTTGCTATTTTTACGTGCGCAGTTTGAGAATTTCATGCATGCGCAGATAAGTTGAAATGTTCTCCCCTTTTTATTTTGATATGATTTTAATGTATTAAAACCTTACCCAGTAAGTGCTCTCCAAAATGGTATAAATATCTCCAAAATTCCTCAACTATTTCTCGAGTTTTTGTGATTCCAACATACAGACGCTTTTCAGTAGAATTCATTTTATATTATGTATTGATAAATGAAACTAAATTCTCTGAATTTTACGTGAGCATCAAGAAATGAAATATGCCGAAGTGGTAAAATATTATATGATGAGAATTTTATGGATAATTCCATAAAATTATTTTAAAAAATACATGTCAAAGTATTAAAACAATGTCTATTTACACTTTACTTAAAGTCATTTGATGCGTATTACAATTAAGAGTAAAATTTCAATATTGCAAAAAAAAAAAACAGCAATATTTTAACATTTGGCGCTGTTTTTGTCACATGATACGAAGTTAAAGTATTAAAACAATGTATATTTACACTTTACTAAAAACCATTTGATGCGTATTATAATAAAGAGTAAAATTTCAATATTGCAGAAAAAAAACCAGTAATATTTCAACATTTGGCGCTATTTTTGTCAAATGATACGAAGTTTAAGTATTGAAAAAATGTATATTTACACTTTACTAAAAACCATTTGATGCGTATTACAATTAAGAGTAAAATTTCAATATTGCAAATGAAAAAAGTAATATTTCAACATTTGGCGCTATTTTTGTCATTTTGGTGTTGATTAACACCAAAAACATATCAAAATAGTTTGAAAAATTATTTTATAAAATAATGTTTGCCAACTAATTTTGAAATCTTTGCCATTCTAGCAACTACTTACCTCCGATATACATCTCTTCAACGCAATAAATCACGACCAGTGACAGTTACAGCGCGCTTATTCAGTGAACAGCTCTATTCCCTGCCTGCAAATTGAGTTAAGTTGTCGAAGGTGCTGAGCATTCCGCCGCTAAAATTGAACGAATATCGGGGGGCAGACATTTGCGTAATGAACGCGCCATCGGCAAATAGATGTCATTATTCTCGACACATATTGGTATAAACGCGGAACGCAGTCGCGTGTCCACGCGTGTTGCAATGCCCGTAATGAATGGGGCGATAAATTTCTATTAAGTAGAGGACCGGACTTATAACCTCCACCGTCACTTCTTAAGAACCCGGAATGGATGTGTGTGAATTAGAACTGCTATCGAGGACGATCTTTGAGTAATGGTGGCACACTTTATTGACTATTCGGTGGTACTATTTCGGTAAACAGGGAAGGGACTGATATTGGCAGATCTGAAGCAGTCGATCAAATATAGGTGAACTATTCAAATCAAGGATAGCAGATAGTTCGAAATGCTAAATTTCCTTCCTCACAATGGTGGTTTAAAAGAAAATACAGAATTCTACTGCTCAGAAAACACCCCGAATGCTTGAATAAGTATATATTTTCTGCAAAATGAAAAGAAAATTCAAGAATTCCCGTTTTTTGAAAATAGATGGTTATTATCCTTTCTATCTGTAGAGCAAATGCAATTTGCTTTTGTTCTTAACCATTTATATTCATTTTTATCATGTGAGAACTTAATAAAATGTGTTTTGGTTTGGAGATGTTGATATCTAAGAAATTACGGGCAAAAAATATTTTTACCTCCTTTTACCAGTATCGCATTATTATCTTTATATATGCTTCTTTGAAAGCAGATGCGTTTTTAAAAGGTTGACCTGCTTTTACCAATATTACTTTATTATTACGTATGTATCTTTGACTTGATTTAATAAAGGTTATTTGTGTTTTCCTATGATTTTTGGAGATACGTGAAAGTCTTATTGAAATAACCTTTATTAAATTAAAAAAATTCTCCCAATTTTTTCGTATTATCCATGATATTTTTTAACACAGAAAAAATATAAATATTTAAACCTGAAAAAGCCCTAAATTGACTTTGATGATCCCCTCGAAAAACCATAGACCCTCCCACGTGATACGTTGAAACTTTTAATTGGACAGGAAAACTTTGCCACAATCGCTACATATAGAAATTGCTTTCTTCCCAGGATTTATATTTGATGTTTAAATCTACCGACTACGGGTATGTTCTTGGCTTCTTATTTTTCTACTGCTAATATTTGATTATTTATTATAGTGTTTATTTTTTGTTTTACTTTTTAATATTTTTTTTATAATTGTAGTTTTTTTTTTCTAATTGCCATTTGTTTTTATATTCTTAAAATATGATGCATCTCTTATACTTTGGGACGTGAAATTTTTTGGGTCACATAAGGGTTAATTTTTTAGACAATAGTGAAACCCTTTACAGAAAAAAATTCCACTTATTATTGGAATCCCTGCCTGATGGTGACCCTTGAGAAAGTCATCAGGTGAGATTCCTTTTTTTTTTGATTTTTTTGATTTTTTTATGTTTTATGCTTATTTTAACTATAGTTTTTTTTTCTTCTCATTCTTACTTCTGTTTTTGATTCATCTCTCTCTCTCTCTCTTTATATATATATATATATATATATATATATATATAAAGAGA
>JAOUZG010017399.1:1129744-1164918 GCA_026289955.1 Argiope argentata
ATTGGTTAATTTTGATTTTTCGTACTCAAACTTCAATATTAATCCCAATTTTTGTTTCAAAAGGACTAATGGAAGTAATAACAAAACATGGAACGCTTTCGAACAAATTTGGAGCGCCTGGAACATTTTTCATTTGCGTTCATTTTTATTTATCGCTAATATTATATTATATTAACTTCCCTAATTCATATATAAATTAATGTAATACTTTAAAATTTTGTGTGTCATCTCCTATAATGTTACTCTTAATGCCGGTAAATTTTCAAATTCCTAAGGTGAAAATTACAAAAGATCATTTGTAAAGCTCCCTGGTCGCCTTAACAAATTTTTAAACTAAGTAATTACAAAAGAAGTAAAATTACTCTGATGGTAAAAAAATTACAATACGGTGCATAGTAATAGTAGTAAAAATTATGATAAAACGGAATAATAAAGAAACGAAAAAAAAAAGACTTTAGAAAACGAACTTTTAGATTCAATCAATATATTTAGTTTTCTTTATTTGGAAATATTTTCAAAAAAAAATATGGAAATTAAAAAAAAAAAAAAACTAAAAAATTGCAGCAACAGCAACAAAAAAAATCCAAAGTTATGAGTCAAGATTTTTAATTTCAGTTGAAATTCGCTTCACAGATGTGGTTTTCGGCATACTTCTCATTCAACTAAAAGCGTGAAATTTTCCGCTATATTTTTTAATATCCAACTCTCGCCATATAACTGTCGATTGGCGAACTTCACTCCACATCTCAATCCACCACACACATGTAAAATACATCTCACTTCATGATTTGGCGTCAGAACTCTGAGAAATAGAATTTTTTTTCCAAGGAAAAAATTCCTACAAGAGATGAAAATGTGCTGTTGAAGGCGCATGGGCATATTTCTATGCACCACCAACGATATTATTAGTATGCTAAAGCTGCAGATGGCACCATAGCTTGCGGAATGGCCAGATGGATTAATTTTATGTTGAAAAGCCACAGAAAAAATTTCCTCGCCAATATTCTAGTTGATAAAGCGGATATTTTTTTGAATTTTTACATTGGCATTGCTGCCGAAGGTAGGTAAGGGCATTTTTTTTATTACTTTTCTTATCGTGAGGGCAGTTTTGATCTAGGGAGAGGGGAGAGTAAGAAGGTATATTTTTTATTACTTTTGACTTGGGGAGGGGAGGTTTATTTCAGTTTCGAGCATAATCTTCTAACTCAATATTTCACTACCGATCGTATCCAGTTGAGTTCAAAAATTGTCATTCCTTTCCCTTATGCTAAGACATTCTACTGTTCGTTTTTATGATTTTTTTCCCGTTTCCTCGCCAAGTAAGACTGTATTCCCTCTTTGGTATATTTTGCCCACCTTCTTTTTGAAATTCTTTATTATTTCTGCGTGCAGTGAATATGCATCAGTGATCTTTCTCTGCAGGGGTCTTCTCCCCCTCCAGAGCACGTGACTACTATTTCTCAAAATGAAAACCCCACCCCCACCCTCTGGCCGAATACATATTTTAATCGTGTATAATCCACGAAAGCAAATTCTTCATATTGGAATTTCTTTCACTTAATCTTTGTCTACAAAGGAAATGAAATAAAAAAAAAATTTTCAAAATACGTCTCAGTTAAGGAAAATCTGGTTTTTGACTAATATATTTTATATTCCAATATGCCTTTGCTCAAACATTCAGCATTTTAAGTTGCACATAAACCTTTTAAAACTCGATAGCAAGAACCAAATTTAATTTAAGATAAATTATAAGGATATTACGTGACGTGAAAATAAACTAATTTTTCAAAAGCCGGTTTTAACATTTAACTTAAGATAGACAGGAATTGTTTGACAAATTTTAAATAATAATTCGAAAATCTGAATATAAGGGGAAAATAAATTTCAAATTTTAGATAAAACTTTCAATTTGGAACACAAAAACCAAATTTAATTTAGATAGAAATATACGGATTTAGAAAGACTTAAAAATAAATGGATTTTTCATAAACATACTTAAACAGTTAACTTGTTGAATAATTTTTGTCAACTATATGACTTTCTCATTCGGTTTTAGTAGTTTAAAATCCTACCACTGCTTTTCACACAAATTGAGCATAATTTTATATAAAATTGTTTATATGGTGTTCATTTTAATATAAAAAGAGAAGAAAGAGTATTTCATAATATTTTATTCAATTTTGATTAAATTTTTACTAAGAGAAAAAGTTATTGATGTTCATGAAAAGATCTTAATTTTTATTTTATATTAAACATTTTTATTTGATTTCTTAGAATTGATCTATAAAATTCTTTTGATTGAATTTTCGCTAAAAGGTGACCCTTCAAAACTTAAATTCATGATGACTAATGTTGGAAGTGGCTTGATTCAAGCTGTATTATTTAAGTAGATGAGAAAGGAAAAAGCTACAAACTCACTTTATAATAATCAACATGTAAATGAAATAGCTAGAAACTTCAAACAAGTAATATTTAAGTTCCAACTTAATTGAAAGGTACTGAGCATACGCATCTGTATCCGATGATATGAAAGATTATGCACCGCATCTACATATAATAATACACTGTGGTCTGGTTGCATTATTTTTTATTTATTTGCTGGAAAAACATGTTGTTTTAGAATTTTTTTAAAGTCTACCATCTATTTCCAATGTAAGCGTCCGTTTATTTAAAGCACAAAGGTACATATTTTTGATTAGATTGCCAGAATGAAACCAATTTTAAAAGAGCATACAATTTAATAAATTTATTTTTGCAATGGTAATAATATATTATTGATTTCGTTCCAAATATTATACTTATTTTAGTATGAAATATATCTTGAATAAAAAGTAATTTTGAATTTTTTCAGAGAAATATTTAAAAAAAAAAATATGGGAATATTTATATTACTTCAACTATCTTATTTGTAAAGATGTAAAACAATAATGAATAAAAAAAATCTTATATGTTATTCAAAACTAATTTACCTTACAAAGAGGAAATATTTATATCTAAATAAAGCGAAACCTTAAACCAAATGCATGTAAATTAATAAAAATTATGTAAATACATTCGTTGGTGAATTCTATTCAAAGAAGTTACTTTTTTTCTAAACTCGGTGGAAGAAATGCAATTCTATTTTTCAGAGGCTTTTTAAATGAGGCACACACACACACACACATACATTTTTTTCATTATTTTAAATATGAATATATGCAGGATATTTTTTAATTACTATGATATCTTTCTGTTTTGTTTGTTCTCGAAATTCCACAGTTGTCGTTTCTCATGAGATATAATATATTTAAATATCTGAAAATATTAAATGTTGTGTTCTTTCCTGAAATTTAAAAATATGCAAAATAAAGTTCTAAAATGCCAATAAATCTATGGAAATTGTTTGAAAAATTCCATCTTTACAAACATGATACCATGATAAAAGAAGAGTGTCAATTCTTAATCTAATAATAATTATCAGGGTGCATATTAACAAATTTGTACTTTCCACCTGAAGAGAAAACAAGTGACATACTCAATCCATTCTGAGAAATAGATTCAATACAAAAAGGAAACAAAGTTTAAAAATAATATTTTTAAGTTTGGAGAATAATTTTTAAATATAAGATTAAAATGAAATCTGCTATGCGTATTTCAATGTATCATGTCAGGATATAATTTCTTGAAGGGACAAGTACGTTTATATTTTTATTCATTTTAATCGTTTCATTGAATGAGTCACTTTAGCATTGCAAACGAACCAAAAAACTTTGTCTCGGATTTATTATTTAAAAAAAATATCCCATTTCATGTTTTTTCATTTCATATAATCGCGTACTGAAAATGACATTTCTCTAAGGGTTATTTGCTGTTGTCTTTAACTTATTTTTTTTAATCTGAGATTTCGTAAATGCAATGGCAAAGCGTTAATAAAAGCTGATTTTTTTCAGATGCTCGTGCAGATAATAAAATTTTTATTTTTCGCCTTAGGATTTTTGTTTAGGCCAAAAACCTCATTCCGAAAACACCATCAACTTTCTGACATAATAATAAAATTCTGAAACATTAATATTTTGAAAATATTAAAATGTTGTTTTGTTACTTGATATATAAAATTGTACTGAATTTCAGACTTCTAGCTTGTCATTAAACCAATGAAAGGTTTTGACGAAATTCCATCATTACAAATATGACGTCAAGTTAAATAAAAGTGAAAAATGTTAAGCTAATGATAAGTTTCAGCAAGCACCAGGTGGAAGGGACCAGGTGGTCCCTTCCACCTGGAGAGAAAACCAGTGACATGCACAGCAGTTCATTCTGTGAAATAGATCCAATGCCAACACCGGTGATAACCAGAAGTTATGGACTTGAGACGTGAGATCGGAAGGCTGACCCCCTGGGATGATGAGGAAGTGACCACGGGTGGAGTGCCTGGACATTAGGTATGAGGCTAAAAGAGCACTTGTAGGGAGTGAAAAATAGAAGCCAATATTTTACGACTTTACCAAGAAATTCAGAAAAATCCACTTCATAGATGCGTCTACAGAGATTCAAAGGAAATTTTCACTTCGAATGATAAAAGTAACAGAATGTTTTAAACCAGAAATTCATCTTATTTTAACAGTGGACGAGTTTCAAACAAAAAGGAAAAAGGAACGATAAATGTATTTAAATAATTCTGTACATGATTGAGAAAAATGCATATGAATTTCTAATTAGAAAATCAATCATTAGAAAATTAATGCAATAAAATATTTAATTTTACCTGTACCAATTAGTAAGATCAGAGATAATGGGATTTTGTTGAAAACTAGAAGTCAAGAAACTGATGGATTTCTTGATTTTGAATTTCAGAGAGCCACTAAATGCTGTTTTAGAAATAATGCTTGCCTTTGAAGAAACAGTCACAAAAATGAAATGAGTTTAGATCAATCAAATTTAGAGAGAAGTCTTCCAACAAAATTATAAATATCCATTATATTCTGTTTAAAATTGATTAAAGAGATTATTGAACTAACAGAATTTTATTTGAACCAACTGACGGACTCGCTTTAAGATAAGATACTTATACCCAAACCACAGTTTTGGAGTGTAGGTATTTTGAATCATAAAATACGTATATAGTTCTCTAATTTGCTTTCCATTCATTAAAAAAAGCTGTATGATTAATAAAAATTTTATTTGTCTTATATGAAATTTTATGAGATCAGCAATAGTTGAATTAGGCTTAAAAATGGACTCTCTATTTATTAATATATATTTTAAAGTATAATTGGAATAATTTGAAGAGAGAACGAAATAAAAATGTTTTCTAAAAAATAATAACAAAAAACAAGTCATATACATTGAGATATTATGCATTTTAAGAAAATGTATATATCAAGAGTGTTGTTGAAACAATTTTTATAAAAGGCAAAATGCGACTGAAAATTTTATTTAAATGATCTCTTTTCTATAGAATTACTTAAGCAGTTTATTGAAATACTAAAAAGAATGTTTGAAAATATCTGAGGTTATAGAATGATTTTATACTTATGATTGAAACCGAATTTCTGAAAAAAGAAATAAACAGTCCTTCAGAACGAAGAATCGAAGATAATTAAATTGCTCAATAAATACTCCTGTGAAAAAGCTTTTTGTACCACTTTATTGCTGTCTTGGAAATGGAAGTCTCATTTCTATAAAATATTGTTTTCTTTTTCATAAAATATTTATACATTATAAAAGCAACTAAGAATATTAAATGGAACAATGAAAAAGAGGGGGAAAAGATATTAATAATATCTAAAAACACGAGAAGCAATAAAATTGGAAAAGTGTCTCGATTTTTACACAAGAAATAACACAAAATGATCACAATTGATCCTTGGACATTACGCTTCCTTTTATGGTACGAAGATTTTTTAAAGTGACTTTAACTCACTTACTTTGCTTGTTACAGAGAGTCAAAGTAGTCTAGATTTCTTCGCCAAACTTTCTTTACGATGCTTCTCGAGAAAGAAAGAATATTGCAATCACAATCAGCGGCCATGTTTGGCCATCTAAGTGAGCTTCCTTATCATGAAATATTGTTTCTCTTGATGAATCTATTTACGTGATGAGATTGGGGTTTTTAACAGGAATTTCAACCCGAATATTAATCGTTTTAAATGGTAACTTATAATAAAATACCTTGAAGGTATCTAACTACCACCATTTTAGTATATATCTGTAAATTGCATTTATTATCTCTCTGTGCATTGATTTAAATCTTGTAATTACAGTTTGTCGTTTTAACCACCAGATTCTTGTTATTTAATAGCAAAAAAAGAAGAAATAAAAGCGTTTCTTTGATGACAAAGGCCACAAGTGTAAATATCTTTCTTTGCCGCTGCATCAAACAAAACAAATTTAACATTATTTCTGAGTTTTAATTTCCTTTTACTTTTTTTTAATGTTTTTGAAATTCAAGTTTATAATAGTAAAAATTTTTAATCGCTTTTTCTCTCAACACTTAAAGTGATCACAATTTATACTTTAAGCGTTGTAATTTTGTACTATGAAGTATCGGGGACCAAAATTAATTTTTTGATACTTTCTGAACTTAATTATAAATTACTTTCTTTTTTATTAACATGTTGATATTTCATTTCGTAGGGAACTTCAACAAAAAAAATCATTTTCTGATTCTATAGTAATCAACGTAATTAGTTTTGAAATTTATTAAATATTGCCAAGAAGAATAGAATAAAATAAAATAATTTAGAAAAAAAACATGCATTTATAAATTTAAATTTCAAAAAGAAGGAAATAATTGTTTATTGATTGGGAAGCATAGAAATAAATGAAATTTGCAAGGCGATGGGGAAATATATGTGTAAAGAAACTAAGGAGAGATAAATATCAAGAACATAAAAGTTATATAAAATCTTTATATTGAAATTTATATAAAAATATTTATACAATTTAAAATATATAATGAATAAATTAAAATTTCAGTTAGTTTATAATTTCCGTACTTTTTTTTTTACTTTGTATGAATTTATCTATATTAGAATTCAGATCTCGCTGAAAATTAGTTACTCATTTATTACAATTTATGAATAAATTGAATAAAATTAGCCATCAGATATATAACTAATAACATTATTTACAAAATATGTTATAACTTTTCAGCATGATATATTTAATAATATTTTGTTGACGGCGTCTTATGAATTGCAAGTGTTTCTGAAGAAAAAAAATCTATAAATATTATATAAATGCTAGAATAAAATTTATTTTTGTTGGAATCTTGGCACAGAAATAGCTAGTTTTCGGTACTTACATATTAGACCGTCCAACTTTATCGCCAAATTTGAAGTCGTCGCCAATGAGTTGCTCAATCGCCAAATACGGCAATCCGGCAATGGTGTAATCTGTTGATCTTTATCGCCAAATTTAAATCCGTCGCCAAAAAATGACTAAACCGTTGGAGATCGTGGGCGAAGACGGTCTAATACCTAAGTACCGCGTTTTCCTCGTGATGAGAGCTTTCCAGGTTCGAATCCTGGTTATGGTATGGTTGTTCTGTGTTTCATCTGTGAGGATTATGAATGTGCCCCCCCCCTGTAAAATTGGGCTCGCCAAGAAGGAGATAGCTTCTGGGAAGAAGCGGGTGCTCCATAACTGTTTCAATTACGTTTTTAAAAAAAAGAGGCTATGCAAGCGAATGAGATAAAGTGTGTATCATCTTCAAATGAGCTAGATGTCAGATTTCTGTCATTAGGTTCACAGGGGTCTATACCCTCATAAGCTACTGCATCCGATCTTCCGTTGTAAAATGGACGTCATCATCATCAATACAATTTTATAATGAAACGTGCTTATAGTCGTTAGATTTTCCATTCATATTGTTACCTTTTTAGCGTAACAGGTTCGGATTGAATTTACTTTATTTGAGGACAGCACAAACAAATTTAGTTACAGCTATTTACAGGTATATACAGGATGACTTGAAGAAGTAAAACTTCAGAAAACACAATCCAGCAATAATCAGTCACTTACAGCGTAAATGCAAGTCTTACGCACAATAAACACAGTTTGCAAAACAGCTATAGTATAGCACAGCAACAGTAAATCACAGCGAGCTCAATAACACAGCGTTAACAGCAAACGTAAACACAGCTCACTAATAACAAGCGAAAATCCGCTAGTCCAGCAAAACGCATCTCTTCAGAGAGAGAGAGAGAGAGAGGAAAATTCTGAACTAACTCACTCACTCCGGTTACTCGTCCGTTATATAGCCGAAGAAACGCGTGCACCGAATCTCGTGAAAAATCTGAAAACAACGCGGGCAATCCAGCGGCTACTAGACTATTCCTTTCGCCAAACCAATCAAGCTGGCGGGTGGCTCCTCGTCAAACGTCGCCATTTTTGGCGCATTTCGTGCCGCTCGCTCACTTGTAACAATATAATACCTTCCAGGATATTCCAATAATAGCGAATATTTAATCGAATTACTTACTACTACGTTGTTATTTTCATTTGCAGCAATAAAAAAACATGTTTTTGAGATGTCACTAAAGTAATGTTGTAGTAAAAAGAATGGGAACTGTTTCAGTTTGCCCGTTATTTTCAATCAGCTTGGCGCAAGCGAGAAATTGCCAAACAGTGGAGAGTTCTACCAAAAGAAATCGCCAAATAATGTAGAAATCTGTTGTCTGTTTTGTCATTCGTTCGCTTAGCGTCTAGACTCGCGTCTGGTTCACAATTGGAAACATTTGCTTACGGCTAAATGAAAAGAACTCAGCTGCCTTATCAAAGTGTTCATTTCCATTTAAATCAATATATACTCATATCCAAAAAGCACTTTAAAACTACTTGATTAAATATCTAAATTTGTAAAAGTCGACAGGAATACAACACAATTGTAAAAGGATTTCCAAGGTAATGTACAAAAATCGTAACATCGACTAATAGATTTTCAACATAATCGGGAACATAATTACAGATATTTTTTTGAGAAAAATTTCTTTCCATATTTTTATCTATGATCGAAAGAAACATTGTGATATCATAGATGAAATCGACCAGTCAACAATTTTGATCACTTTGGAAAATTATACCTAAATTGTGCCGTAACAATTTAGCGATGACGAGTATTCTCGTCAAATGCAAGGTATGTCTAATATGGAATTATATTTTTAAAAAATTACTTTAATTTTTTTATATTACTTTTACATTTATTGATTTACTAAAATTGACATAAACTTTTTGCATATTAACGAAAAGAAACGTAAAAAAAGTAATTTATAGTTTTAACTTGATGTTAGAGAATTGAATTGAGCAAAGCATGGTATAGCGCATAATAATCTTTTATTTCTTCTTTTAATTTCGGTTTGGCCTGAAAATATTTTTAAAAACTTGAAATTTATGGAAATGTTTTAGTTTTTAGAAAGCTTTTATTAAAATTGTAATCCAAACTACAATTTATCACAACTTATTAATCTTGATGAAAACACTTTTCACAACGCAAAATGCTATCTTGTTTCCAAGATGAGTATACCCGACAAAAACATTTAACTGGTTAAGAGCAGTATCTGTTACTTGAAGAAAAAAAATACAAAAGTGATTTGGGTAATCCAGAAATATAAACAGCGATAAAACTGTGATAATGTGTTCTATAGATAGAATCTTCTAATCAATTACATCCACTGTGTCGAGTTTAGAAAAAAAATTCAAAGGGATTAAGGTAATAAAAAGTATTGACTTTTTCCGTGGAACAAAAAAAGGTTCTCTGTTGTAGGATAGCAAAAGCGTGGTTTAAATTAAATTCCAAAAGAACACTAGAATGGTAGTATAAATGTTTTCGTCGAGTTTTGTAAAGAAAGAAGAAAATGGTGAAACGGTAAGAAATCGATTCTTCGATAAAATCCTATACTTTCTATTAAATTAATATATCTTCTGTTAAGATATCTATTTATATAATAACATTCTAAAATCTGAGTTAAACCCTAATTAATTCTTAAAACTTTATTTTAATTCGTCCCATATTAATTTCATTCTAAATTGTTCTCTCATTTCATGACCCAATTCCATTTCTATTTAAGTAATGTAACAGAAGGTCTGTAAAATTGCTTACATCGACAAGTTACCACATTCAAAGTGAAGGGATAAAAAATTGTTGAGCTAAGAAATTTCTTTAAAGGATCCCTATAATTCCCTTAACAAAATCAACACGTGTAAAAATTACCTATTAAAATATCACAGTATATAAACACGGATAAAAATTTTCAATTAGTTTTTTTTTCTCTCTTTCCGCTCTTTTGACGTTCTATGTTAATGTGCTCGTTACTTTTCCTTGTTCATAAATTATATCTCTAGGGAAGGAATAAAAATAAGGTTTAAAAATTCGAAAGTGTCTTTTCTGTCTTTGACCAAGATTTTGCTATAAGATTGTGTTTGCAAATATATGATATTTGTGTGATTATTATACAATAGTTTTGAACAATACTCGTCTCCTTTGGCAACCAGTTTGTTCACCTCGATTATTAAAGCTTTAAGCTGTTAAATTAAAGATACGGATGCCTTTATTTAAAAAAAAAAAAACATTTCACTATGTAATTAGATAAGACTAAAACACATGAATTCGATTATTAAAGTTTTTTACAAATAACAAAGTAAAAGTCACTCGGCTATTTATAAGATAGCAAGTAGCCAACGCATTCATAAAAAGGCTAAAAAAATGCTGCTTTGTCGATAGCAATTAATTGTCCCTATAGGGCATTTATATGCCGCTGTACTGAATTTTTTCTTACTGCGCATACTTTTATAGAATTTGGCTGTTTTTTAGGGGGGGGATTGATGACTTATTGGATTAACTATGACATTTTTTTGCCATTTCTTATTCGATATTATGCTATTTTTTAATTTTAATTACTATTTCTTTTGAATAATTTTTCAAATTTTCGGAAAACATTAAATTTAATACAATAAATGACCGGAACGGAATAGACAAACAATATTAACATTAATCGGCAAGTTTCTGATTATTTTTTAATCGGACAGCATTAAGTAAAAGTAAAGAAAAAATAACAGCTCGTTGTTTGAGAGTGAAAAAAAAAGATTAAAATGAAATATGCAATGCATATTTCAATGCATCATGTCAGATTCTCCTTTCTTGAATGGCCGAGTACCGTGTGTTCGGGCGAGTTAAATTATATTTTTATTCATTTTAATTGTTTCTTTGAATGAGTCACTTTAGTTATTGCAAACGATTATATAAAAGTTTGTTTCGCATTTATTGTTTTAAAAAATAGCACGTTTCCTATTTATTTCATTTCACAGAATCCCGTGCTCAAAATGACATATTTCTATGGTTTATTTTCTGTAGTCATTATCTTATTTTTTTAAAATCAGAGCTTTAGTAAATGCGATGGCAACGCGCTATTGAAAGCTTATTTTTTTGAAATGCTCGTGCAGATGATAAAATTTCAATTTTTCGCTGACGGATTTTTGTTGACAAAAGTAATTCCTAAAATAACATTATGTTCTGACAAGATAAAAAAAAAGAAAAACAGTTCAGTTTGCAGAAACAAGAGCAGATAAGGACGAAATTGCAAAAGAATGGCAGTCGTTAATCGTGTCCTAGACGATTTAGAGAAACGCTCTCCATGTGACCACCCTTATTCATCTGCAAAATTTTAAGTCAATGGACAATGTTTTCAAAGTTGTGATGATGGTTCCAACATGAAACGCTGTAGAGTTTGAAACTTTTAATGATTTTTTTTTTCATTTTATTACTCATAATCCTTGTTCTGGACTGTTAATAGTATTTATATATTTCGTTTTGGTCGTTCGTTGTGTTAAATTCAATATATTTCTGGAAAAGTCGTTCTTTGGTGGATATTTTTGAACTAATTTTTCCCCAAAAATCCTGTGAATACATCTTGTGTATAGTCTATATACCAAATTTTGTTACAATCCGATTTCCCATTTGCGTTTTTAGAATGCTGTTTCATGGAGGAATTTTAATTATAAGAACCCTGTATACAGATTAGTAGGAATATCCTTCTACAAAATTTAAATATTGCTATTATGGATCAATGAATAATATACTTTTCTAACGCTTTTAAGAATTTTAAAGAAACTGGTAAATTGTCTTTATTTTAGATCTAGTTTTTTTATAAAATGGATTTTTTTTTGCATCTTAGTATCAAGAAATTTATTATCAAAGGCATAATACCAATAAGATTTGCTTTTTATACAATCCCTGCGAAAATTCTCTGCTAAAAATGAATATATTATTAGCAGAAAATTTTGAGTAATAACAAACTGTACAACGTAATTGAAATTCAGAGATTTTCAGAGTAATGGAAAGTCTCATTTCCATTAGTATTTAGCCTACTAAAAGTTTATTACATTTAAGAGGGAGAATATCTTATGGAATAGCAAAATTAATTATCTTATGAATAAATTCCTAAAAGGCATAAAGAACACGTGAAATGAATACAAATGAGATCATCAAATTCTTCCAAGTTCTATCCAAGAAAATACTACCAGATATGCAGATATGTATAATATTTATTACGCAGCGTCCTGGTATGATCGTTAATTTAAATCATAATAGTAGACAGCGGCGAAAAATCAGTGTTAGCAAATTCACCACCGCAGACGGAGAAGTATTTATCTAACTTTTAATCTCCATTTGCATGTAATAATAATATTTAAGAAATCCTCTTTCTACATTTAAAAATGAGTTATATTTTCAGTGTCTTATGTATTCTGTCTGAAATCTGAATTTCTGCGAAAAGGTAGTGAATTCATTTTTTAATCTTCCATAATTCTAATACTCAGCCATAAAATTTTCGAATTGAATAAAACATTCGAAACTGTAAATTAACCCTTAACTCTAAACTGGCTACCCAGAGGCACAAGGAAGTATCTGAATGACCAGATCACCACAACAAAAATGGCGTGAACTGTAGTTGAGTTCTAAGGGCCATCACCAGCAGCAGTGTAACCCTACTAAGGAAGTACGTCCCGTCACCGATGGGAGGACCCAATCTTTGTGTACTTACAAAGGCCCTCAGAACCAACCACCATGCCGGAAATTTCGCTTCATCAGCTACGAGGTGCCCTTCCCCGTTTTGATTGAGCTGTAAATTAAATCAGGGTTTAAAGTTTTATGAGCCTGTAAGTAAAAGCCTGTTTACTATGGTTTTTACAAATTTTTACTATTTACAAAGTTTATACATATATTTATATAATTTACTAAAGAAGTTATTGTTGTTGATTTTATGGAACTTGTCATGGACAAGCTCGCTGAGTTATTCAGTGATTTAAGCCTAATTAACGTCTCTTGTTTTGTAGTAGTGCCAACTAGGACCAAGAGTATGATTTGTGCTACTCACTCATCACATTTGCTTACAAAGCCCCTTTTTACAGGGGAGCACATTTAGACTCCTCACAGATAGAACACCGAAGAGCAACCATACCCGAACCGAAACTCGAACCCGCAATGCCCAGATCACGGGGATGAAGCGCTACCTCTATACCACGACACCGGCACTAAAGAAGTACAATTACTTATAAAATTATAAGGGACCAACTAATGCGATAATAAAACCGGTGAATAAAGGATTGTTGAAACAATTAATGAAGCTAATATTGAATTCTCAACCTTTTGTATTAAACAACACTCAATTTTAGTTATAAATTAATTCAATTAAATTCGAAGCATACTTTGTTTCTGGGAAAATATAATTAAATTAATTTTCTATCGAAGTATAACGGTTTCCTGCAATTTTCAACTGACTTCGCTGAATGATGCATTTTACTGCCGTAGTTATTTTTCGTAATTTGAGCTGTTTATAACTATTTAAATATTTAACAAAATGTTTTATCGAATTTTTTTTATTGCTTTGTAAATATGAATTCCTATTGCAATTTATGAGTTATATTTAGAATGATGCATTCTGAAAATATATTTATTTATTCTTTTTTGGAAATATACAGTAAACGTTAAGTTCGTAATAATTAATCTTTTCAAATTAAATTACTAAATGTAAAGAATTAATTTCTGTTGATATTGTAATCATTAGACAACTTTCGAATGCCTCTAGTATCTAACTGTAGATTGTTTTAACTACAGTGTGTTCTCACGCGAGTTTGTTAAAACGCACAATGGTCACCAAATTATTTGCTATTGCAAATTTCAAATTATCATTTTAGATTATTATTTTAAGTCATTATTTGTTTTAACAAATTTAAGTCCGTAAAACGGTATAAAATAATCTCGTGTCTATCAGATTACGCTTGCATCGAGATTTAGAAAACACTTTTTTAACCTTAGAATCTTTCGAGCTACAAAAACTGTTTTGTCAGCTTTAAAAAATTGTAAAATTATTTTTGTTATATACACACACACATATATATACATGTACTAGCAGTAGCCATACGGCGTTGCCCGTGACATAGCATCCAAAAAGAAAAATATGACATTGTGCATGCTACGCAACATCGAACAAATATATATTTAGAAATTATCAAAAATAGCTATAAAACAAATTTTTTTGCAAACATTCAGAAATATTTAGTCAGTTTCAAAGGTAAAAATTCGTAGACAAAGTTCGTAGACAAAATGCTGGCTATCATTTCGCTTTTTAAGAGATTCATTCTGTCTCCGCAATTCAGTTGCAGTGCGATTTAAAGTCGGTTATTTTGTTCATCAAAAGATTCTCCTTCTCTAAGTGTAGACATTATTTCTGGTATTCGATAACCGAACGTTTCTTTCCTAATCTGGCCTAGTTTGAATTTCCTTTTTTTAAGAGGGGCCATAACATGCTTTCAATCGCTGTTTAAAATTAGAAGTAAACAAAGTTGAGTTATCGCTTACGCATAACACAGCTTTTGCTATTTGCACATGTGAAGTATCATGTTTTTGCGCATGTGCAGAAAAGTGCAAAGTTAAAATCGCAATTATAAAGCTTTTTATTTTTATTTTGATGTGACTTTAATGTACTAAAAACTTTCCAAATGCATGTTCTACAAAATGGTATAAATATCTCCTATATCCGTTAACTATTTCTCGAGTTTTTGTGGTTTAAACATTCTGACATTTTCAAAAGACTTCATATATTCTTGCCTTTTATTGACCAGACAGGAGAATCGGGTACATGCAGGGTATTCGCATGAAGCTAGAGCTTTTTGTCAGCGATTAGCCTCCAAATTCTTTATCATTCTCTAATAATCCTGAAAGCAAAGAAAAAAGTGTCTCTTAAGCAATAAATCACCAAATTTCTGTCAGTGCTGTTTGAAGCTTCACATACCTAAAACCAAATCAAAGTCATATTCTTACATGAGAAAAAGAACTAAAATTCATTGCAAAATTGGCAAAACTGAGCCAAATTCGTTGCAAATGTACTGGATTAACACAGTGATATTGATTATTATCACAAACTACTGACGAGTTTGAGAAATGCTCCCATCAGTTATTTATCAAAAACGAAGGAAATTAAATTCGTTTTATTCTTTATTAATGCGAATTAAGATTCATTTCTAATAGTTCGAATTAATTTCAGCGCAGTGGTCTAAAATGGCCTCTTTAACCGCTTTTTCCGTGACCAGTCGATCTACAAGAGACTACCGACTTTCCGCGGAAATCCTGCAAAAATAAAAGAAGGAACACGCAATAGAATAAAAGGAAAGCAAAGGAAACAGCCTAAAACACAATCAACGGCGAACGAACACAACAACAACAGCAAAAATATACACCCCAATAAAAGGAGATTAGTGTCTGAAAAAAAAGATAGAAATCTGGAAGCAAGATTACTGAACAAGTACCTACAGAACAGAACGGAGCTGCAAAGAGTTACATCCACAAAAAGCTGTGCCAATTACTTCCAAAGAACAATAGGACCCTTGTGGACCAAAAATGGCCACCTTTATAAGGTTTTCTACATAACTTTGCTTCTTTTAAAATAATGAAGGTAATTTTGCTTTTAGGCTGTTTAATAAAACGGGGAGGCTTAAAGTTTATATGTTTAAAGAGAATCTGAGGGATCTTGCTCTGAACTTGATTTCATTGTTCGTTATTTTTTCCCCTCCTCCGCTTTTATATGTATGAGTAGGATTCCTTTTATTTAGCATCATTTGAGGTAGATTAAGTTTCCTTCAAACTGTTTATGGTTCTTGTTTAAAGATCTAATTTTTGCTTCATTTCGTTGTTTCCTTTTCAAAGATAAAAATTGTTTGAAAGAATATTTTAACCATTGTTTCCTCGGTGGACTATATCAAGTGCATGACGTTCAATTCAGAAGCAAGAGTCTTTAAATTTTAAGCACTTTTATTTACTTTCTCGAGGGAATAGACGATTTCCGCAGAGTTTGAAAGCACTTTTCGAAGAGCAGATGAAAACTGAATCATTTGTTATGGAAGAAATGTTTAAGTAGAGCAACAAATGCTTAAACTAAAACGTAATAAAGTTTTTTTTTTAAATTTGGATATTATATGTTTTCGAAAAGCAAAAATAATTTTTTTGCTTAATATTCCATGAAGTATTAAACTTTAAAATGATTTATTCATCAATTGCTTTCTATTATTTTCCTCGAAAACACAGAATTTGATATTAATCTTGAGAATATATCTGGTATACTCAATAAAAATATAGAAGAAGGAGTTTTCTGAGAATTATAAAATACCGCTAAATTTGCTTTTTAATGGGTGAAATGCATTCTTTTATTAAAATTGAGATATTTAATAAAAAAAACTCAATTAAATATTGGTATATTTAATTTGAAAAATATATTTTATACAATGACGTATTTTCATTTTCTAAAAGAAAAATGCTTATCGAAATTTAAAGAAAAATTATAAACCATGTAGTGGTAATCTGTTTAAAAAAATGGAAAATTTTGTAATTTTAATTCTAATATAAAATTAAATGACATATGAGGCATATAAATAAAATGATGTATGAATAAAAAATATATGAAGCAAAAACAAGAAAACATGAATATAAAAACTTATGAAGCATATAATCCTTTATTTTTTCAGGAATCATGGGACATTATTTAATTCTTTCATAATATCAAATTCTTTTCGTAGAGGAAAATAGTATTAAAATGAAAGAAAAAATATATTTCATATTTCATTTCTTAAAACGTATTCAATGTGAACTTAACAAATTTTTCAATACGTACAGTATACATATTGATGTATTTATAAAATCTATCAAGACACTTAAAATTAAGGTAATTTTGAGTTTAAAGAAATGTTCAATTCCTAATTAAACGAAAAAAATAAGACATGTTTTGAATTGTTATTTTTACTTATGTGAAGAAGATATTTTGTGCAAATCAAAGAATTCGCCTTCGTGATTTTTAATTTATCTCTGCATTTTAATGAATCATGCGAAATAAAAACGCATCTGCTTTCAACGAAGTAACGTAATATTAAAGCTATACTGGTAAAAGTTGGTCAGCTATTTGAAAACGCATCTTCTTTCAAACAAGCATATGTAATAATTAACAATGCAAAATTTGTAAAAGCATATAAAACTATTTTTACCCGCATATTTTGGAGACATCAAAACTTTCTACCAAAACAATATCCTGTTCTCTCACGAGAAAAAATTAATCAACTATCATTCCAATTAAACATATAAAAATGTCATTTTCGGCACGTGTCTGTATAAAATGAAACAAATATGAAACATGATATTTTTGGAAAATAAATGGATGGAAACGTTTTCTATGATATTTTACTATGCATATATTACTAATCCAATTAAACAATTTTATTTAAGTCAAATATGGCTTAACATGTGCAAGGCATCTTATGCCAACATCTAATTTCTTAATTTTTGGGGAGAGACATAAATCTCTTACCAATTGGTCCAAGTGAAATATATAATTATAGATTTAGGAAAAAAATGCAGATGAATTAAATTTTTACATACATCATCTGCTGTGAATCATATTTAATAAAATATTCTTGAGAAAATAAGTCCTTAAAATAAAAAAGTGGTACTCCAATGAACTAAATCAATCATCAAAGCTGATCGATCTATGAAAATTTCAATATAACTATTCGATAAAAACTGCCGATTTTAGATCACTTTATCAAGATATCAAAGATGCCAATCAAGGTTACTCTAGAATAATTGGTCTAGATTATGATAATGATGATTGTTCTAAACTTGCAATATTCAGAACTGAATAAATCAGCCAGATTTGAAGAAGATAGAAATGCTTATTTATTTATTTAGAAGTTGAAATAATTAGAATATTTTACAAATATGAATCTATAAGACCAAAGGAATTTAAACCATAATTTTTTGAAATAGATTTATAAACCTAAAAAATATATATTATTGATAGCATTTATATACATCTAAAAATAAAATTAAAAACTGAAGGTTTCAATTAACCTGTGAAATTTTTGTTGAATAATTCCTTAAGATCTTATAAATTATAAAAAAATTTATAATGTTTCAATTTCTGTATTGAACATAAAACTTCACTGTCGGACTATTCTGCTTTCAGTTCTTAGTTTTATTTAATAGTTATGCTTAGATTGAGTAAAGAGGTCGTTGTATTAATTGAAGTTTCATCATTTTCTATTTAATTTAAAAGTGAATTTTACGTGCACTGATAGAAAATCAGAGAGAGATGTGGACTTCAAAGATAGGACTGCCTAAGGCCGACATAATTGTATAAATGAATTATATGACTATCGAAATTCGAAGCTTAAAAATATTTTGCTGAAAAACTTATTATGAGACCAAGTTATATAAAAAATGATTTAACCCTTTAGTCGGCATTAATATTGGCGAACCGACTGGTCGCAGAAGGCGGCTAGTACTAAAATAAATTCCAAACTATGTCAAATATTTAAATATTTCCAAACCCAGGATAAGTGAGAATAATTTTTAATTCTTCTTAGTATAAATACTGACCAAATTTGGCTCTTGTTATGTAATAAAGCTTTCTTCTGGATATTACAAGTTTCGAGAAATCAATTAATAAAATATTTTGCTTCAAATTTAAAGTAATATTAAACACTAAACTGATTTATTAATTGAATGATTTTTTTCTCCCAATTAGAGGTATAACTTGAGAATTTTTCTGGTTTAATACTTAGTAAGATAAACCAGCAGACGTTTTCTGAGAAGTATAAAAGTACTGTTAAATTTTATATTGATTGGGAGAAGGAATTCAGTCTTTTCTTAAAATTGAGAAAAATTCAGTCTTTTCTTAAAATTGAGAAAAATTGTGATGTTCTATTACATATTTTCCTTTTCTAAAATTAATGAAAGGAAACACTCTTAAACTTCTAAAACATATACCGAAAATTTATTTTTTAGGAATAATGAGATATTCTTTTGTATTGGAATACTTTTTCCTTCAAGGAATATAATGTGTTAAAATGAAATTTTAAAAAAAGCAGGCTTTATATTTTATTCTAATCCTACTATGTATTAAGAATTATCTCAATTCTTTTGAATTATTTCAAAAAATGCATGACATTATATATAAAATCTTTTTTTAATTAAAAATATGATAATTTTTCTAAGAGTTCATAGAAAAAGGAAAAATAATAATTTATGACTATTTGCAAAATTACTAATTATTAAAAATTTACTTATGAACCGGTATTGCTGCTTCACTTGCTTTTATTAATTTAGTTGACTTTTTTATTCAAATGTTATTTTGAATGCGAGGGAGAAATAAATTATAGATTTATAAGAAATTAAATTTTAAAGTATGTAAAAATATTGATATATTTGTAAATTAATTGTAAACATTATCAAATACGTATTAAAGGAAAAATATTTTACATTTTTCTTAAAATTACAATTTTGTCCAAATAAGATTTGTTATGTATCTAAATAAAATTGGTTAAAAAATTATAGCAGTTTTTTATTGCAATAAAAATATGCATTACAAGTATTTGCTGTCATTTTTTTTTTCTAATTTTTTTTCATCAACTTTCTAGCTCACTCGTTTTAAAGCTTTCAGTTTAAATGCCGAGAGAGATTATAAAAAACCTCCAATGAACATGATTTCTTACGCCCTATATCTCAAAATCTCAGTTTTTAAACTATAATATGATTATATAGAAACATTCAATTCCTTATTTGTTTCAATTAACAAAAGTGTTCAGTTACAATTATTTAAATGTAAAAGAAGGGGGAAAGTGATTATTTAGAAATATTTAATAACTGATTAATTTTAGTGAAATTATCAAAATCATTTGATAGCAATTATTTAATTATAAAATAGAAGAAAAAGATAATATGATTATTTTGAAACATTCAATTACTGATTCATTCCACTGAAATTAACAAAATCGTTTGATAAATATTATTTAACTTAAAAGAAAGAAAAAGATTATATGATTATTTACTAATATTTAATTGCTGATTAATTTCAAGGAAATTAATAAAATCGTTTGGTTTTGATCATTTAAATGTAAAGAAAAAGAAAAAAAAACAGTTTACTTACAGTTACAGTTATTTAAATGTAAAAGAAGAAAAAAATGAAGATATGGTTATTTAGAAATAATTAATAACTGATTAATTTTAGTGAAATTAACAAAAGCATTTGATAGCAATTATTTATTATAAAACAGAAGAAAAAGATAATGGCTATTTCGAAGCATTCAATAACCAATTCATTCCAATGAAATTAACAAAATCGATTGACAAATATTATTTAACTTAAAAGAAAGAAAATTATGATATGATTATTTACAAACATTTAATAGCTGATTCATTTCAGGGAAATTAATAAAATCGTTTGATTATAATCATTTAAATGTAAAGAAAAAAAACTGTTTACTTACAGTTACAGTTATTTAAATGTAAAAGAAGAAAAAAATGAAGATATAATTATTTAGATATATTTAATAACTGATTAATTTTGGTGAAATTAACAAAAGCATTTGATAGCAATTATTTAATTACAAAATAGAAGAAAAATACAATAGGATTATTCCGAAACATTGAATAACCGATTCATTCCAATAAAATCAACAAAATCGTTTGACAAAAATTATTTAATTTAAAAGAAAGTAAATGATGATATGATTATTTACAAACATTTAATTGCTGATTCATTTCAAGGAAATCAATAAAATCGTTTGATTATAATCATTTAAATGTAAAGGAAAAGAAAAAAAACTATGACTAATTTAAAGTTTGAATTTATACCTCAACGGTTAATTTTCTTCTTGCGAGTATCTTGTTTAAATTCCTGTAACAGGACTTTATTGATTCTGAATAAAACCTTTGATTAAACCTTTCTGCACGAGAATATGCCCGAAATTTGGCGAGAAATATTGTCCGGTAAATGGCGTTCTCCGCACCAGTTTATGAGGCGTCCCTAGCGAACACTGTTCCCTTCATTAACGTACTTTACAGCAGATTAATTAGGTTTATTAGTATTATAAATTTAAACACGTACTTTATGATGAACGCTAACGGGGAATGACAGTAAACACGAAATAGGGCTAATCAATAGAATAAATTGATCAAAATTAGAGCATTAAAGAACTTTTTATCAATGATATTATTTGGCTATTGTCAGTAGACTTAAAAATGCGGATACGGATTTGTGTAAAATGGAGAAATAAATATAGTTTAAAACACTTGCTTTAAACTGCTGACGATGAAAGACAAAGTATTGTTTAATGTATAAAATTACACGAAGCTGTGCATTAGGGAACCATCTACAAACTGCACGTTTAAAGCATAGCTATTTTTGTTAAATATTGTAAAAAAATTTTCATCTTGAATTTGTTCCAAAATGAATTTTTAATTTTAAATAATCTGCTATACAATTAATTTTGAAGCCTACTGATTAATTTTATAGGACTATAAATTTAAACTAACAATGTTTTATAATAAGTTAACAGCAAACGATTGTAAATATTAACACAGTTATACAATTAGATAAGGGATAAAAATTTCAGAAGTGAAAAATTTTTGCGATTGAAATTAGGAAAATTTCCGTGACTTAGAAAAGACTAATCTGAAATATATATATAATATTAAAAGAGCTTTCTTTTAAGCTGTAAGGAATGTAAAAAGGACAAGAAGTGGAGTTTATAATTTGTATTCAGATATGTGCAATTTGTATTTAGATATTTGCAAAAATTACAAAAACATTGCATTGCTATATTTGAGGAAATACTTCGAAAAAAAAGTTAAGTGTTTTAATTGTATAAAAACCAATATATTATGTGATAGAGGAAAAATATTTATTTTTCTAAGGGTTTTCGAGTTCGATATTCAATTGTGAATTCGAATTTCAGAAAATTCTTATTTTTTTATCGATTGTGCAATTGTTTAAGAATAGGTGTAGCTAAAATTTGTATTTAATACTGATGTGTGATTCTGCATTTATTCTAATGCACCAAATTTAAGTTTTACAAAAGAATTCTGCAGAATAAGTAGATTACTTTTTACAAGATGCTATCTTCGAAGAACTTTACATTCGAAAGTCATTTTTTGAGACTTGTTTAAATTTAAAAGCAACAATAGTTACATTTTTATATGAATTAATAAAATATTTAAAATGTTGTTATAAAAACAGTTTTTACACCTTACATATATGCCTAAGTATAATTTCCGATTCTTATTCAAAATATAAAAAAAACGATGGTTGTTTTTTATTATTTAACCACCTACGATGATAAATAAAAGTTTATTTTCAGTATGGTAATATGATAATTTAATCATATTAATTCTTTAACAATAAATTCTGCTAACTTGTTGTTTTCTAATAGCTTAATTTTATCAAATTACAGATAAATTAAAATTCAGAAAAAAATTACGGTATAAAATAATCTACTAATAAAATGTCCTTGTTGTACCGAAATAATAAATCAAAAATCATTTTTTAAAATCTAAGCAGTTTAAGAACATATGATATTCTTAAAATGACAGAAAATTTTACTTATTATGCATTTTTATAAAAACATAATAGATTGTTTCAGTAAAAATAGAAAGAAAAATACACTAGCCGACAACAGTATAAATAAAAAATATATAAATCTTAGAAATTGTAACTTCTTTCGTCGCATTGGTAGAAAACTATTTAATTTACTATAAGAAATGATAAAAATAAATCAGAATTAAGCTTTAATAAAAAAATAAGTTTAGAATCCAACTGTCGTAATTAAACGTTGAATTTTTGTACATGCATTTATAGTTATATTTGCATTCATTATAGTTTTAATATTAATATGAAAGACTAAAAGTTTTCCACAGTTTTACTTTCCTTATATAATTATAAATAGGAAATTAATTAAAAAAAGAAATGTTTCTACTGTTAAAATTATAATCTTAGTGATATGTTTAATTGTAAGACAAAGGATGGATAAATTTTTGAGGTTAAATAATAATAATTAACTATCAGCTCAAGTTTAAAAAATGCTCAAATACCTTTGAATGTTAACGGAAACTAGTTAAGAGAAAGATATAAATTAAGGAATGGGAAAAGATAATAATTGCTATAAATTAAAAAAAAAGAAAAAAATTAGTGGATAAAAAAAATTATGTTGAACATCAGAAATAAAATCACATTTTTAATTTAAATTTATTCACTTGAGAGTATTGGAATAAGTGTCTTTCTCAACATTTAAAAAAATAATCATATTACTTGAAATACTAATGAAACAGGTTTTTTATAATTATATACTGAATAAAAAAATCAAATAGTATTAATTAAAATTGTTTGAATAAAAAAACAGTAGGATTTTTCACTCATTAACTATTTAATTGTTTTCTTACGGTTTTTTTTAGAAATTGTCTTTTACTTTTTTCTCATGTTCTTGATTTGCTTTAAGAGCGTCATGAATATAAACAATTGAGTAATTAGAGTGACGCTCCCATTTTTAAACTTTCAAGCTGAAAGAAACTTTTGTTTTTTTTAATATTTAACTTTTCCGAATCAAATTTAATTTAAACTAAATGAATTTAAAACGTTTTACTCACACATTGACTGTATTTTAACTGGAACTCCAACGCCATAGGATAGGATCACTAAAAAAGAAAGAGAAAATTTAGAAAAATCGCATTTTTATTTTTAAACTGATATCACTAAATCAAATGATGGAATGAAGACACTTTAAATTTGTACTGTATTATAATTTATTATATTAATTAAAAATTATAGTCATTGTCCGCTCTGATTATGGTCTAATAGCTAACTTTCAAACCAATAGTGATGTTTCTTAAACCTATATTTCCATTGGCGAATGTTCCTTTGATCTGGACTTAAATGAATGTTACTTTGCAAATGTTCCTTTGATCTGGACTTAAATGAATGTTACTTTGCGAATGTTCCTTTGTTTTGGACTTTAAAATTTCTACTTTATTATGATTTATTATCTTATTTACAAATTACAGTCGTTGTCCACTCTAATTATGGTCTAATAGCTAATTTTCAAACCAATAATGATGTTTTTTAAACATATATTTCATTTGACAAATGTTCCTAATGATGTAAAAAATCTCATCTCATATTTTTTATAATTAAATACATTTCTAAAAAAATTACATCTACATTCTTTTACAGCACACCAGGCCTATAAAAATATTTAATCAAATATTTTTGATACTAACTTTTGAACAAAATAAAACATAGGATCCACCCTTTTGCAATTGTACTTAAAATCCTTGAAATCACTATCAAAGGTAATTTCAATGACCACTTCGAACATTTAGATGTGATTAATATAATGAGGATTTTTTTCTGGATAAATTCAAAAATATGAGGGGAAATGAACGATAGGAAGTGATTTGGAATTCAGGGATGCAGCTGTGTATGTATTTCTTCTTTCTTCTTTCTGCTCACAGAATAATCCATTTATCTTTGATAGAATTATGCCTTTTCTTGGAGATATTGCCAAAGAGTTTACTCAAAACTGGAACCGTAGCTGAAACCAACTGCTCCCAAGTTATATACTGACATGAGGATTGCCGATTTTTTTAAGAATGTGAAACTCGATTTATAAAAGTATACATGTGGTATTCTCAAGATTAAAAAAAAATGCCATATTAGTTTTTTTTTTGAATTTGATGCGTTTAGTTCTTCCTTAAGTATCGTGATCAAGCAAAGACCGCTTACATATATGAGGTACTGTTTCTACAGAAGATATTCCTGCAAAACATATTGTAGCAAAGAAATAAAAGAAAATAGCTATCATATTATACTTTCAAGGATATCTTATGTTTAAAATATCCTTGAAAAAGATATTGCAGGAAAGAAAAAAAGAAGAAATAACTACAATGCATGGAAAAGAAAATGAAGCAATAATTGAAAATTTTAAAAAAAAACCTGCTAAAATAATAATTATTAAAACAACAAATGACTAATACAATAAAGCGAACGGATGCTCCAAAGTGTTGAATTATCCCCTTATTTTTTTACAACAAAATAAAAAGAATTTTTTTAAAAAAAAAATATGCAGATTTTTCAATATACCAATATAATAACTCAAAATCAAATATACTAAAAATTAAATTTAAACTGCTATCTTTGATTATAGATCTGTATTAAATGTAAAATTTTATTTATCAAAGACAAAGTGATCAAATGTGCTATTTATTATACTAGGTGAACATATGAATACGGTAACCGAAAAGCGCTTTGGAAGAAATTAATTAAAATGGTACAAAATATCAAAATAATATATCTGTATTAATTTACACTTTAAAAAATCTAGATCAGATTAAAGTAAAATTAATCTACATTCATGTTTATAGGCCTATTCATTCCGATAAATAATGTACCGTTATAAATACTTTATTACTGATGTTAGGTGAATACGTTAAAAAGTCTATTTTTTGCGAAATTATGAATTTTTTTTATTTGATATCTTTAATTATTTGAACAGGTTTCTTTATAAAATTATTAAAATTTGGTTTCCGCTTTGTTGTTGTTTTTTTTAGAAAATCACACTGATTTTTGTAGTTGATTTTACATAATTTTCAATGCTATTTTGGATCTTTAGATACTATTTTCTCAAATTCAAATATTTGATGAATTTTATCATAAAGAAATTCAAAAGCAAAATTATTTTAATCGAATTTGCTATAATAATTTATTTATATGTTCCGCAGCTTTCTGAACTAGACAATAAGTAATCTATTTAGTTAAAAATATTTTATATTTGCTTTAGAGCTTCATAATGTGAAGCAAATGTTTTGTTTTATTTATTATATTTACCAATTTTTTTATTATTTCGTTTTATTTATCAGTTTTTCCAATTTTCAATTATTTTATTTTATTTATCAGTCGAACACTAGAATTGTAATAATTGTTAAAATAAGTTAAGATTTTAGTTCAGGAACTAAATAATATATTCCCTAAGCCTATCTGCAACGTTTAAAACAAATCATTTGATAAAATTTTAAACTAAAACACTTTTTCTTTATGCCATTTTTTGAGACAAAATACAACTATTTCTTCCACTTTTTGAAAGCATTTGCCACGATTGGTATGTTTTGGTTTCAAATATGTTATTTTTTTCTCAATACTTTGTGTCAAATATTCAAAAAATATACAATGTTGAACATTCTATTTTTAACCTTCCAAAAACATAACGTTGAACGTTAAAGTTTCCAACATTTTTCTAGTAAATTCATCTCGAACGTAATCACATAACTTAACTAAACTGTAAATCCTATTGTACCAATTTTTTTATTAATTTTTACCATAATAATTTTTAAAACTAATGATGTTAAAATCGATAATCAAAAATAAGTTCAGATTTATCATTTTGAATATTTAAATTAAAACAGAATCAAGGTTCAGTTCTTATTGTAATACGGAGCTTTGTGGTCTTTCCCTAACGGGTTTTTCATTACAGCATCAGAACCACATTTTTTTCATGCCATCTTCCCGTCTTCTGAACTTATTTTCTACTTTTAAATGTCGTATATTAATGCCTTTCATTTTTGTCCCCAATAATTTTCTTCCCTGCTATAGCATAATTTAAACTCCATCCTTGTGTGTCGGCTTCCCTGTAATACCTGGAGGGCAAGGAGCAGAATTCTTTGATATTGAGAAAAGGAAGAGTTATTAAGCTCGGATTCTCATACAGTTACCCTTCTCTTATGGAAAGTCGGGTCAGTAGATATCGAAAGTCGCCGCGATATTTGAAGTAATCTTATTAAAAGAAATTTTCGCTAGCATTCCTGCATAATATGGTTTTTAAAAATAGGAAGGTAAGGTTAGAATGTATTTGGAATATTTTTAATGTAGAAAATGAAAAGCGCTTTGAAAATGAATCCACGCCGTGAGTGAAAATTTCAAGCTTACTTTGAAAGTTTGAAATGTTTAATAATAGATTCATATATATTGTAAAGCTTTAGTTTACTGTGGAAAGAATATGAAAAATTAATGATTCTTAAAAAAAAGGAGTATTATTTCGTTTTATTTAAATTTAAGGCATGTGAATATGGAATTCACATACCTTAAATACGTAAAGAAATTTGTTATGTTTTAGAATATTTGCATATTTTTGACTAAAAATGTATATGAACCCAAAATATATCTTTTAAAAGCCAAAAGTAATTTGAACAAATGCTTCGATTTTTGCGGACAAAGATTTAAAGCAAAAATATTCCAATTTAATTTTTTTATCAAATAATTTGTTTAAAATGTTAGAAATAATTTAAATCTAGAACTGAACAAATTACATATACATTACATTCGGTCTACATTTTTTTAAAGTTGATTGATAAAAATTATGATTATATATATATATATATATATATATATATATATATATATATATAATATGAAGTATAAAAACAGTTATAAATTAACATATTCCCTTAATCTATAGAACAGGGATTGAGAAAATGGCATCCAAAGGTGAAAAATAGCAATTAAAAGTCTATTATGCAGATAATGAAAGTAACTCCTAAGATTGTTGTAGAAACCAAACGCAAACGATTTTTAATACAAATTGAGAATATTATGTATACAGTATATTTGGTATTTCTAGGAAAAAATTTACAAATTATTATTATTGTTATTATTGCGCAGAATAAATTTTTTCTCATTCATTCAAATAAAATAACAAAATTTTTAAACTTAAAATATTTTTTAAATCCTAAGCGGATTAGTATAGAATTATTTTTCGCAGTCAAACGGGGTTACTAATTCGGCTATTAGTCTGATATCCGCTAGTGCTACATTAATAAGTATTTACAGTCTGTAAAATGCTACTCAATTTACATCATCATTAGAAATTCGAAATTAACACTGCATTTTCATTTTTTGATCAGGAAAATTGATTTGTTATTTAAGATATATATTTTTAGAATTCCTTTGAAAACACAACATTAAAAATTTCAATGTCTATAAGCTAAAACATTGCATTTCGAAAACTCTCTGTTAAAAACTGCGTTAATATTATTATTACTATTCCTAAAAAAATAAGATATAAGTCCATATAAGTAAATATTAAAAATATGTCCCTTAGAATATTTAATGTTTTATTAATAGATTATTTAATTAATATTTTTAAGGAAGTATTTGCATAAATAAATACAAAAAATATTTGTGTATTTTTTATACAACAAATATTTGTATAAAAACATTGTTTCTTAAAATATTCATTTCATTAAGAGCCTTATGTTATATATATCATGTTATCATATTTCAAGAAATTTGAATCATAGCATTATGCTTCTGCTTAGGAAGAAAGTTGGAGTATATACAGGCTCAATTTTCCTAAAAGAGCGCTTAAAAGTTAATCAGACTGAAATGCAGCAATAGTTACTAAGACATGCATTTTAATTAGTAATACAGCCTTTTAAAACTCGCAATTATTTCGAAAGTAGATTATAGATCGTTACATCTTACTCCCTCGAGCATCTAATTTTATATTAGCATTAGCATTTTCATGATTTGAAGCTGATTTAAAATCTGCATTTGCATGTTGTGAAGCATATTAATACATGTACATATTACATGTTATGAAGCAAATTATTACATGCACATATTACATGTTGGGAAGTAAATATTCCTTATTATGGCATATAATAATTTAATACATTTATCTAAAATATATTGTGTTACTCGAATAATTTTAATAAATAACACTGGAATTAAAATATTCTTAGACAATATTATCGATGAATAAGAGATTTCAAAAATTTTGCTGTTTTGGAATGTAATATTAATCAAACATTCTTGATTTATATGATTTTATTTAAAAAAAGTATAATTATTGATTCTGTGTTTACTAAACATTTTTAAAGTTAGCAGAAAATGTTTCAAAAATTCAATTATAACTAAGTTATTTACTTTAATAAATCAGTAGCTTATGTATTAAATATAAATAATTCAAATCTAAATTATTTAATTAAATAGAGTTAGTAAAACCATTTCAGCTTTAAAAAATCAATTAAAAAATTCTGAGTTTTATTTTAAGAAAATTTGTTTCATCATATGCAAAATAAATGTTTCAAACAAGAAATAAGAAATTTAAAAAAAGAAATGTCTTCAACTCTTTTCACTTTTGGTGTTTGAAGAGATATATTTTAATTCATGCTAATCACTTAACCGTTATTCTTTCTCTTTTTATCGATTTTCAAGCTAACGATATGAAGTGGTCAACATAACTTATATCTTAATTAAATGTTTTTAAATATTAACCTTAATTAAATTTTTCTTAATGAGAGGATGATATAGTTGAAAAATTTTAGACAATTAGTAATTCCATGGGTTTAAAAAAGTTTATTTACAGTCCTTGTAAATGATTAAATAGCAAATTGTGAAATATTTTAATGAAAAGTTTTCCAAGTATTTTTTTTAAAAGTTAGAATGAACATTTCATTTCATTCCACCATTACATATCACTGAAAAGTGCCTGGTTGACGAAATTTTTATAAATTAAGTTAGATTAATTAGAAATTAGAGTCATTTTAAAAAAAGAAACAATATACTTTGTGAGATTCCTATTTCTTTCTATTTTTTATGAGGCACTTTTAACGGAGCATATTAAGCAAAGTTGGATTTTATTAATATCCCAAATCAAATGATTATCATTGCCACAATTGAAAAAGAAACTAAATTATAGAGGAAAAAAATTAGCGACACTCTTTGTAATCCCGTGTACTTTACGTTGGAAATACAGAAGTGCCTTATATGTAATAAAAAAACCAGTAATTATTTACTGGACAATTGTAAATTTTTACAAAATCTCTCTTTTTAAAGTCTTAAAACTATTAAAAGAGATGATGGACTCTTTGAATTTAATAAAGTAGTACATAATCAATAACAAATGTTAAGCTTTCTTGTTTTAATCATTTCAATATGTAAAAAACCTAAAATGGAAGTTCACGTTTTTCTTGCTATTGAGTGTCTAATCAGTACAGAATGCAAAAAAATATTGCTATGATTTCTTCACAATATTGTACGGAACTGATATCATTCGAATAGCATATCCAAGAATATTAGGCTATGTATATATAATCACCGTGATCTTATATCCAAAACTTTAGAATCATTCCTTTTATCAAAAAGTTATTTCTATCGAACAAAATTTATTTATTGTTTTGAATAAAATCGACTGCAAAAATAATGCGTCGTATTCAAGATTCTTTACAAGTCACGTGTCGGAGAAATATTCACATGACTAGAGTAGTGCATATACAGGATGAAAATTGCTTGCCGCAGTGTTTGCAAAGGAAAACGTGTCGCAGAAATGGAGGATGTAATTTTAGACGAAAACAATCAACTCTTCTAAAAACTTTTTCTCTTTGTCTCACCAGAAAATTGAATTTCTGAATTCAGGTAATAGGAAATGTCACAAAAAGTTGTGGAAAAAAAGAAATTGTAAATTTTTCGTTACAAAATGTGAAGTAAACTGTAATGCATCGTCCATGGAGAAAAGAAAATGATTGTAGATTTTGAGGAATATTTTAGATGCCTCAGAATTCAATCTCAGTGTGCATTTTTTTGAGTTTATGAGTATTGATAATAGACATTATTGTTATAAAAATACATATAATTCTTAATTAATGGTGATTCGAAATAAAGGAATGGTCGGAGTTGAACATTCTGTATTAAAATGTTTTCTATAACGATAATGCGAATATTTCAATTGTCTCAGAATTCAGATCTGAATAGATAATTTTCATAATTATGAAAATTTCAATTGGATATTATTTATTATTATTATAGAAAGATATAAAATTCTTAACTAATTATAATAAGAAATAAACAATTTCTCAGAGTTCAACATTAACATTATTTATTAAAATTTAATGTATTAAGAAAAATCAAATGGAAATAATTGTTTTAAGGGATTTTTTTTTCTAAATCGCCTTCAATATATGAAATATTTATAATTTTTAATAATATACTTTTTAGTCTTATTTTTCCCCCATACCTCAAAAGAAAACTTAGATTGTTAGGTTCTCTAATACGAGGCTATCTTTTAATCATAGGTACAATATGAGTAATTTGGCAATCAATAAACTGCTCGAAAAATTGAATGATAAATTCTATTCTCTGTCCGTACTAAATAAACATTTTATTTATTAATTAGTTAATTGTTTTTGATGAGTATACTCGTTATGATAAACGTACAATATTTAGCGATATGATGAGTTTATCCATGGATAACAGTAAGTAGCGACAATTTTAAGTAAAAACTCAAACATATTAGTACATTTTAAGATGTTTAAAATATTTTGAGGCCAAATCCGATTCAAAGATTATTATACGTTGTACCCTGATTTACTCAATACCATTCACTAACAGCAAATTTAAATTATAAATTAATTTTTTGAAGTTTATTTTTATTTATATGCAAAAAATGTATGTAAGTTTAATTAAATGTGATCATTGAAACAAAAAAAGAAAATTAATTTAATTAAAAATGTCTTATTACACATACTCTGTGTTCGACGAATTTAGATACGTATTTTCCGAAGAAATCGAAACAGATAATTGGTTAAACGTTTACATATATTCAAGAATGCGTAGCGAAATAATGTTATGTGTTTTCTTTTTATTCCGAAGCCAATTATATCTTTCTAGTTATGTTACCATTTAAATTTTTCCGTATTGTCTTCTACATTTATCTTTAACACACACACACAAAAAAAAACATATTTGCTATTATACATATTGGTTTCTTTAATACTGAAACTTCATAATTTGATGTAATTAGATGAAAGAA
The DNA here is from genome assembly GCA_026289955.1 of Argiope argentata. Classification (NCBI taxonomy): domain Eukaryota; kingdom Metazoa; phylum Arthropoda; class Arachnida; order Araneae; family Araneidae; genus Argiope; species Argiope argentata. Next base: position 1,161,899 of record JAOUZG010017399.1, read on the forward strand.
ATTTACTTTTTAAAACGGATAATAATCTGTTTTAAGATTCATTCTATCAAACATATAGCGCTTAAATATATTGATAAAGTCCATAGGAATTACTTGTTTTTCTATCGTTGTGACTTTAAAAATTTATGAATGCTTTTTAAAGTTTCATTTTCGTTATTTGATTTTTTATAGAAACTATATCGTTTGGGATTCAGATTTCCCATTGCGCTTCTTTAAAACGGGAAATTTATACAACAATAACTGGAGATTAAAAGTATTTAAAATGGAAGTGAATTAACAATCAAATCCAAGGATTTTTCATTCTGATAATTCAATACTTTTTATTTGTTTTATCTTACTGGTTAACTACATAAAAAATATGCCTGGGAATATAATATGCCCTTCTAATTGTTTTAAGAATTTTTATTTGATACTGATAAATGGTTAAACTACTTTAAAGATTCCATTTGTTATTTTTGCTTTTTTTCTGATTTTATTTTAAAACTTTATCCAAAACTCTTATTGAACAAGCAATATAAAAAACAATTTGTTTAAACCAATTCCTATTTTGAATATTTGGAAAATTTTTGTTTTGGTTACTTTTTATTAAATAATTACAATTATTGTTCTCGTGTTCCGCTTTACAAAGGAAGGAATGGTGCAATAGTTTATGAGGATATGGACCCCTGAGAATCCGAATAATGATCATTTTCTATTCAGCACCCCCCCCAGTGGTATAACTTTCGACATGGAGAACTTTGTGACCAGGTTCGAACTCGCAGTACAAGGGATGCGAATCCAACTCACTGCCAACTAGGTTATCCCAAATAACAATTACGACTACTATAAAGGTCAGCATTTAAAAAAAATTAATTAATAAAAACATAAGTAATTAATATTCGAAAAAAAACTGTATTAACATCAAATGTCATCCACTACATGTTTAAAAACTTTTACTTGAACTTCAATGGATGAATAAAAAGTATTTAATTAACGATTGTAAATTTGAACAGGATATATAGGGAGAGTGCCAGCTAATAGTAGGATTAGAAATAAAAAACTTTTACTTCTAATTGAAAAAGAAACTGAAAGTTTTAAATCCAGAACACCTAAATCGATGCAAGATTCCTTAACTACTATTATTTATTTTTTTTAAAAAAAAAGATCAATTGCTGACTTTACGAATAGCACCAATTAGAATTTATCTTCATAAAATAAAGTTTGAAAGATATGTAATAGTTTATTTCATTTTCTCTTCTTTTAGACTATATCATGACACAACAACAAAGAATACACAGCTCTCAATCACGCAATTAGAAGAACATTCGATTCTCCATACACACCCTGAAAGTCGATGAATCCTTGAGTCGCTCCTCATCCCTTCAGAACACGTTCCATTTCTTCCCCATCCCCCTACATCAGACGATTCTGGTCATTTTGGGACCCACTTCACGTGCCGCCACTACAACGTACGCGATAGAAAGGAACACCATCAGTTAAGCCTATCGTGATGTGTCCCCCTTCCCCTTCGGTTCTCAAGTGATACGCCCTCGACCGCCCTTATCCCCCCGAAAACCCGATTTAGGGTCGAGATTAGCACTTCCGATAAGCCTCGGGTCCGTTCTCCCCTTAGAGAAAAGGGACGCCCCGTTTAATGCCCAGGACAACAAAGAGGACAAGCCTCGGCTTTGTCCAGGGACATTCTCTCGGTATACACGAGATCTGTGACTGGGGTTTGGATGTAAGGATAATTTAGTAGGTAAGCGAGATATGGTTAGGACCATTGGTAAGATTCTAGGAATTATCATGCCATTCGATAAGAAATCGATTGTAATAACGATTTTAGCGGATAAGTGACTCATAAATGAAATTTATAGACAAATTTATTTATATTATTTTTCCTGTACAGATAATGTTGTGTAATAAAGATCAATTGATTAGGATTCGTTCTGTCATTTATGGCAAACTATGGTCACATTTCGGGTATTAATGTACGTAAATTAGATAAATGTATAATTTTCAGCCATTTAAATGAAAAACGTCTATTTTTTTAATACTTCTTTAATCTCATAGCTTAATTCTTTCTAAAAACACATTTTTATTCAGATTAAATTTATAACTAATATCCTTCAGGAGTAGAACCTGTAACTCTAGTGCAATCATAAATTTATTCTTTCTGCCGTTCACTTTTTCGTTAGCTAAATGACAGCGAAAAATCCCCCAAATATTGTAGAATTCCGCCAAATTTCTTATTGATTTTGAAGGTAACAGTCGCCAAATAATGTAGAATTCCGCCAAATTTCTTAAGGCAATTTTTAAAGGGAAAAGACGCCAAATGATGAAGAATTCCGCCAAATTTCTTATGGTGATTTTAAAGGGAAAAGTCGTAAAATAATGTAAAATTCATCCAAATTTCCTTGGCGACTTTTCCCTAACGCCCGGTTAACGGAAAAGTACCTTCCTTCTATATAAAACTGTTCCATTCTTTGAATTCGAAAAGTAAATTTCTTTTCTGTAATAGAACTACCCCGATAAAGTAATGTTTTAAGTATTTTTGTTATCGAAAATTCATTTCATTCGTGGAATAGCATTCTTAAAAAGTATCTTTGTAACGGAACTGGCAACGTCACCTAGAGGAAACATCAGCGCCACCTAGATCAGACTATCCACCTACACCATCACAGCCAGTCGACCTCCAGCCAACTTAGAGAGAGCGTCTCGATTGAGGACTGTCCTTTGTTTTTCGTAAATGTCTTAATTGGTTTCGTTATGTTGTCCCTTTTGTTATATAACTGTTTGTGTGTGTGTTTATGTTTAGTGAATGTCTATAAATAAATAATGTTAAAAGCTAGCCGTGGTAGTTATTGAAGACAAACGGTTATATAATTTCTGACGCCCAACGTTTTGGACCAGTGAAATATGTTAGGAATCCCAATTTGGATTTTAAAAAGCTTTTACCCCGAGTTTAAGTTTAGTTGCTGGAGATCGGCTCATTTTTGTTTTCAGATTGACTACCGGTCAAAGTGATTCCCATGTTCTGG
>JAOUZG010017399.1:1170175-1184395 GCA_026289955.1 Argiope argentata
ACAGCTGCAACTGTATAATTATTAATTATCTTTCCGAAATATTAATAAATCTAGACACCACGTATGGGTAAAAAAATATAATCTAGAAATAAATCAAAAATGGAGAATCACTATTATCTTCATGATAGACCAGTTCGAGATAGGAGAGGAATTATGTCTTTAAGCCTAATATCTGCACAGTATCGTTATCGGAAATGAAGAATCACTATTAGGACATAAATCACTATCACATATAAGTTTTATGTCTTTTAAAAATAGCTGGAACTGGATAATTATTAATTATCTTTCCGAAATATTTATAAATCTAGACAACACGTACGGGTAAAAAAATATAACCTAGAAATTAATTAACAGGAAATTATCTTCACGATAGACCAGTTCGAGACAGGAGAGGAATATATCTGGAAGCCTAATATCTTTACTGGATATCAAGTAAAGGAACTTATCAAGTAAAAAATGTTACTGATTAATCTGAACTGCAACAATGGAAAATTATATAAGACATATCGCCAAAAATGGAGAATCACTATTACGTGGCAGATAAAATGTTTATGTCATATATTTTATGAAGTCTTATGTCTTTTAAAAACAGCGACAGCTCTATAATTATTGATTATTTTCCCGAAACATTCAAAAATCTAGACTGCACATATTGGTAAAAAAATATAATCTAGAAATAAATTAACAGAAAATTATCTTTATGATAGACCAGTACGAGACAGGAGAGGAATTATATCTGGAATAGATCGTTATCGGATAAAAAATGCTACTGATTAATCTGAACTGCAACAGTGGAAAATGATATTTGACATATCTCCGAAAATGAAAAAACATTATTACGTGAAATATAAAATATGTTTTCCCCTTGAAACCATCTGCTTGATAAAGATCAAACTTAAAGATCTAGAAAACACGATTCAGAAATTTTACTTCTTATATTTAGGCTTTATCTTATTCTTGCAATTTTTGTCGGAAGCAGCATTTACCCTGTGGTATGTTTTGATTTTGAAAATCCATGTAGTGATGTGATTTCATCAATGATAATCATGAGTACTGAGATGCTGTACGTTAAATGCGACTGAAACACGGATGACTTTTTATCACTTTCAGGTGAGTTTTTATTTTTTTAGGGATTTAGTAATTCAGATAAACTTTCTCTTACCTTTTGCGACAGCAAATAAACTGATTAACAAAAGTTAAATTTTTAATAGTTCTAATAATTTAGAAATTATAATCTACTTTTACAAGGATAATTTTGTACTGACATAAATCAAACTGCCTATTTTGAAAATGTTTACTTTTAAATCAGATAGATTATTTAAGTTCGAAAAAAAAGTCTACTATTTCTTGAAATATCTTTCCATGAATATTCTTTATATATCTATCTACTCTATCTGAAGACAAAGTATGTAATTTTATTAAATTGTAAATGTTACTAAATGCAAATGTTGACAGACACGCATTTTTTTACAACCTGTCCCCACAAGGAACAGATCAGTTATTGGTATAAAAAGCGTCCGGTAATGTGTTCAGTTTTCCTTTCGCTGAGTACCAAAATGGTGTGGAATACGTTATCCTCTATCGATGACAGGAAGTGACTCCTTTGGGAGGGATTTAATCGCGGTTCTGATTGCCCTTCCCTCATGTGCTGTCACGGCGTCTGATAATTCAGATTTTATCCGTATGCCAAAGGGTTGGTCAGAGTAATCGATTGTAATTACTTCCAACTTAACATACCACTGAACGATAAACTATAGAAAATCGATTTATAAAAGATTTCTCATGACATTCAAAACAGTCTATGAAATAAGTAATATAAAAAACAATTTTTTTAAATCAATTCCTACGTTTATATTAAGAGAAATTTGCCGGCTCTCTGACACAGATGTAACGCGTCTTTATCGTGTTCTGTGTGTCCCGGTTTGGGCATGGTTTTTCTTCCGTGCGCTATTTGTGAAATGTGTCGCAGTACCCTCCTGTAAAAAGGGACTGTGCAAGCTAATGTGATGAGTGTGTAGCTGAATCGTACTCTTGGCCCAAGTTGGTGCTACTTCAAAAACAAGAGACGCTCCTTTCGGCTTAAATCTGCTGCTGTATCAGCAGCGGGCTTATCCATGGGAAGTGTCATTAATAACAACTACATATTAGTAGAAATTTAGGAATGATTTTATTTTAGTTACTCCTTATAAAATAATTGAAATTTCTTTTCTCGCTTTCCAACGGAAAGCGGAATGCAGTAGCTTCTGAGGATATGGACTCCCGAGCACCCGAATAACGATCACCTTCGACTCAGTACCCCCATTCCTATTACTCCTAACATGGAGAACTTTTTGATTATGTTCGAGCTAGAAGCAGAATGGATGCGAATCCAACTCCTTACCAACCAGGCATTCCCGAACTAAAAATCACAGCTAGTATAAAGAACTACTATAAAAACGAGAAAATTAGTTTTTAAATTAATGAATAAAAAATTAATGAATTCATATTTGAAAAACTGTATTAACATCAAATGTTATCCTCTACCAGTTTTAAAAAATTTACTTGTATTTGATTGGATGAATAAAAAGTATTTTATTAACTATTGAAAATTTGATATATATATATATATAATATAATATAGGGAGAGTGTGAACTAATAGTAGGAATTAAAAAAAATTGGGACGAATTATCATATGGAATAATTCCTCTAAAGTCATTGTTTCATTTTAAATTTGAAGAAGTTTATATCAGTGAAATATAGCCTGAAAGAAATTATTTAATAATAATATAAAAAATTAAATTTCCGTAATAAGCAAATATTATATAATTCTTAATATAAAGTTGTTTGAACTTCCACAATTCTGATGCTAATGCTAGACATTCAGTCACTAATTAACAACAAAATGTTTACTTTGTGATTTATTATCCACAGTATTCTAAATTTTTTATTCAATTTTTATTTATTCAGAAGTAAACATTTTAATATTTTCTTTTAATTTAAATACCCTGATTTTATTGATGGTATATAAATATAGATAAAATGTATCTTAGTTTTACTGCATCTTTCAAATATTGACTTGGGTTACGACAATTGAATTTGTAACTAATTTTCAATGCTTTAGTACGAATGTTTGTTTTAAAAAGTAATTTTAAAGACTTTTAACTGATTGCGCTTTATTTTATTCAGAGAATGTGATTATGTGTTCTGATCTTAAGTTAAAATCTACATTTTAATAACGTTGAATATCAATTGGTAATACGTTCTGCGGAAGAAAAAATTTTGGAAAATATATCCTTCCTGAATAAAAATATGAACAGTATGTTCGTACTGGAAAAAACAGTGCTAGTGTATGCAAACAATTAAGAGAAAATACTATTTCTAGTTCTACGGCAATACCTGTAGTTCGAATTATTTCTCATTTTATTTGTCTTGTTCCTAATTTGTGTGCAGTTGATATGACACAGGTGATTTACATTAATTATTATCGTATGAAAGCATGATGTTGTTTTATTTTAGGACTTTTTGAAGCCCCAAAATGCACGGGCAGAAAATTTGCAATCCTTCACTTTTGAGGCATCCTTTTTTTTGCTTTTAGGGTTATAAGAAAATTATAAAAATGGTTGTCGCAATTGTCCGCTTATTGGCTACAAAAAGTTGGAAATTTGCGTGAATGTTTGCCGTGTAAGAAAGGGCATGGTGGTAAGGAATTATCTTCCAAAGAAACACGAAGAAAACGAGAATGAGCACAAAAAATCAAGGGAAGGAATCAAAAATGATATAATTTTAAACTTTTCTAACTGATAAAAAAGTTGTTAGAGCTTAAACATTTTTGGGGGTAAAAAAAACATGACTTTTATACGAATCAACGATTGGGTAATACAATAGTTAAATCCTCATTCCAAATCAATCCAAACCGGATTTTCAAACACACACACACACACACACACACACACACACACACACACACACACAATAATAATTTTTTCTGACTTCATAAAAGATTTTGGACATTGGTCGATTTTGAGATTAAAAAAACAAACTATAATTTTTCTAAATAAATATCAACTCATGCATAGACAGATCGTTTCGTAATTGTTTAATTTTGACTGGTAAAGTTACCAGTTTTAACTGGTTAATGACTTAAATTAGTTCAGACAAACAACGACTTAAAAATAAGAACGTTCTTACACATCCTGACTAGAAATTTGAGATGGCAGATTTATTTCTTTTATAAATTTGAAAGAACTTAGTTTTTGAACTCAAAAAGATTTTCCACAGTTTATACTTAAAAAGGCAGTTTAATATTTAAATCTTCAGAAACAAGAATAACATCCGTTTTTTTACTTATATAATGCATTTCAGTTGGTACTATTCGAAAAATAAGTAATATACAGAAACCTCGAAAATTCTCTTCATCTAAAAAGATCGCACTGTTTGGTTATTAGTCTCTGTATATATGATTAAGAGGGTGATTAAGAGGAATATATGATTAATATATGATTAAGAGGATATGTCATTTAAAATACTGCTACAGTCTGTCATCACATCGGCATAATTCGAATTACTTGCCACTTCATTTGTTCCACTCCTCACTGGCTACTGATTCTTTACGCAATTTAGAATCCTGAACGAATATGTCAACAAAGCAAGATTAATGCTTCTAATCTAATTTTAGAAGCGCATTAGAGTAAGATGTATGAATGGAAATTGCAACAAGCGAGGTGTATGTAACTTAATTTGCAAGTTAATTTTTATTTTGAGCCTTTATTTACGAATAAATGTTAGCTTTGATAAAATGCGGAATTTTGTTTCCAAAAAAGATTACATTGCTTTACACACATATTTAGAGAATCAATTAGGAATTAAAATTTGTGGATAAATGGAAATAGATAAGCAAAAGGGTTTGTTAAGAGAAATTAAAATTATGAATTAGAGTTACACCATATTTGTTGCTTAATTAATTTCATATTATAAATAATTAAAATTTGAAAACGCCGTCATTTTTAATGAATCATGAGCAAACAATTGAAGATGCATTGATTAAGATTTTTGAATTGATTAAGATACTACATATATGAAAGTAATATCACGGGGGGCACTGGGTCAGAGGTGATCGTTCTCTGTTCCAAGTCTAAATTACGATCTGAGAAGTATGAATGAATATGCATGAATGTAGTCCGCCCCCTAAAAAGGATTGTGACATGTGTGTATCTCAGTCGTACTTTTGGCCCTAGATGGCACTACTTGTAAAACAAAGAGACGCATTTCTTAGACTTAAAATTTGCTGATCGTATCAGTGGATGCTTGTACAAGGCAAGAGCCATTAGTCACAACACAACATACAATATATATGAAAATTTTGCAACAATTATAATTAAAACTTTAATTAATATTTTAATAATTATAATTATCTATTAAATATTAATAAAGAAACATTATTAATACGAATAATAAGCAAGAATTGTTTGATGCCAGCATCCTGTCGTAGGGGACGTGAGTCACCCCCGTGATCTGGATGTCCTAGGATCGAATCCCGGTTAGGGCAATTTTGTTCTTCTGTGTTCTATCTATGAGGTGTGTGAATGTGACCCTCTCCCTTGTAAAGAAGGGTTGTGCATGCAAATGTGATGGATGAGTAGCTAAGTCATTCTGTTGACCCTAGTTGCCTCTACTTCAAAACAAGAGACGCTCATATCGGCTTAAATTCCCTTGATGCATCAGTAAACGTGTCCATGGCAAGTGCCATTAGAAACAACAAAAAAGCATTATTTGATAAATTATATTTGTCTCTTCAGTATTCAAGCACAACAAAAGCCTGAAAATCTTGTATTAATTATATAACATAATATGTATACTTTATAATATTAATATTATATAATTTTATTATAATTATCAAAATGGAAATTATAGCTTTTAAAACTTATAATATCATATAATATTATAAAATGTTACAATATTTATATAATTACACAACGCTATTATAAGATATTGTATAATGATGAACCATATCATTTTGTGAAACTGAATATACACATTAGAATATAGAAAGTTAGCTGAATTTGCATGTATGCATCTTTTTTTAACAGTCATATTTCAAAACATCTGAAAATATATATTTATTCTATCTAATTAGTGGCTAACCTTATAATTATGATTATTAAAAATTGTACTATATTTGAATCTAAACATTATTTTAGTTAAAAACATTTTCATTTGATATATTATGTGGGTATAGCAGGTTAAAAAAAATTTCTATCGGCTTTATTATGCATAATACGTTTGCACCATGGAAATATGAAAACTTTTATATGGAAATCAATATATTCGAATAATTACCAGCATATGTTTGAGAATTTCAACATTTTTGAATAATATTTTCTTTCTATTAGGAAAGGAAAATATTTTCTCAGACTCAGAATGGTTTTATTTCAATGCGTCTGACGAGTACTTCCAAATAATCATTAGTGCAAATATGGAAGCAAAGTAATAAAGAAAATGTTTCAGAAAAGCTCAAAATATAGAGAAAAAAACTATTAGTGAAATAATAGCAAAGATAATACTCATTTCATATTTTTTGTTTGCTTAGGAGTACAGTGTAGAAATTCGAATAAATAGAAGAAAGTCATATCGTATACTATTGCGATTTCTTTTGATAATTAAAATTTTTGTGAGACTCCTTTCACATTTTATGTCGATATCGAAAGACAAAGTTAAGTTTCAATATGTCTTTCATAATACAGAAATTAAAAAAAGTTTCAAATTGAAAGAAGTGGTATTTCTGACAGAGGAATACTACATTTTATATTATATATTGAACTGAATAATTCCTAGTAGATTCATTTAATACTCGATATAATATAAATCATTTGTAAAAATAAGTCCATAAAATATCTTTTTTTGTTTGAAGGTGTCTGCATTTAAGATTAAATTAGATCTGGGATAGCCTGATTTGTAGAGCGTTGGACTCGTACTCCTAAGGTTGCGAATTCCAAACTCACCGGCCAAGAGATATCCCGAGTCTGTGGCGGCCGGCACTCGTTAAATCAGTTGTGGCCGCTAAGTCATCTATGTCAAGAGTAATACCCCTGGGGGTACTGGGTCAGAGCTGATTATTCTCTGTTCCAGATCTAAATTACGATCTGAGATGAACGAATATGCAGGAATGAAGTCCGCCCCTTAAAAAAGGTTGTGACGTGTGTGTAGCTAATTCGTACTCTTGGCCGTCTATGGCGCTACTTGTAAAACAAAGAAACGCTTATGTTAAGCAGCGTTCCGACGACTTGCGGATTTTCACACTGGCTACGCGTTCCAACTTTTTATCCCTTTTTCGGTTTCTTGGAGTCTTTTGTTGTCTGGACATTTTACCGACAATTTGTGGGAAAACTTTGGACGCTTCCACAGACGTCAAAGCACCTCAAGAAACAGCAAGAGGAGTAAAATAGGGGAACGCGTGGCTCGTCTGGAGATTTAGGCTTAGAATCTGCCGATCGTATCTGCGGGGCTTGTCCATGGCAAGTGCCATTAGTAACAACAAGATTAAACAACTTAACGTTGAATATATTTCGTTCTTATTGAAAAATATTTGCTATATAAGTTAGTTTACTTTAGATTGTTTCCTATGTTTTGAAGCAATATTTGGACGGATATCGTAATTTTGAACTGTGGTCAGTTGACGAGAACAATATCTGAACAGGGCAGACTTTCTCGATTTTTCAGCACCATACCAGCAGGAGAACATTTGGTCCCGACTGATTTAGCATGCACTTGACTCTCTTACATGATAGTTTTTCGGTGAAATTGAGTTTCGAATTTGGGAGCCTCCAGATGCGAGACCTTAAAACCAAGCCATAAGGGATTAATTCTGTGGCATGTTCAGATGAAATGGATGATACTTGAACGACATCATCCTCATTGAATTTCTAGGTCACATAAACCAAATAACGTTTCTTCTCGATAAACTGAACATAAACAAAGTCACATTGAGTTTATATTCTACTGAAAATGTAGTCACAATATTTGAAATTTTGATATCAAAGCCAAGACAATGTTACCTTGTCTTCGATATTGGATATTCTATGCTATCAAAAAAATCTTACAGAAATCAATTTAAAAACAATTCCAGAAAACGCACACGCACACGCAAGCACACACATACAATGGAATGTAGAATACAAAATTTGAAACAATAGTAAAACAAAATCAATGCTAATTCTATTAGAGACTTCTCTCGAAATTTCTATTATATATTATTTTAATAGGGCTAATTTCGACATGTATAACACACATCTGAGGTCGTATGCATGACGGATTATTCACTCAATCGTATCCCGAATCCGTGACTTTTCAGACACCACGCCACCAAAAAACCACCACCTCGCCACCTAAATCCAAGGTACTGTTACCATGATACATATATCTAGTTGCTAAAAATAGAGATGTGAATACCAATTTATTCAATTATGTCCATCGACAGAAAACATATCTTGAATACAATATCATTTTTATTGGTGGCTCAAAATAGCAGATACATTCAGATTCTGAGATATGATTTATGAAGTAAGAGGAAAGAAAAACGCAATTTTAATGACATAACATTAGATAAAAACTAGAGTAATTTTAATGAATGGTAGAATGTGACTAAGGATTGAAGAAAAATTGTTGTCTGAATAATATGTAATTATTTTAACAATGTGTTAAAGTGCATTAACTCACGGATATTTTCGGGAGATGATTTCTGACTTTTGGTGTAAATATTAAAATAAAAAATTAAGAAAAGAAATGTGTATATCATGAGTGACAACCTCTCTTTCAAAGATCGAAGAAATTAATACTTTTCACCAATACAGAAAAAAGAAAAAAAATTCAAGGCTGATGAGACAGTCTATTTCATGCCAATTATAACATTAAATCTTAATTATATCATGGTTTGAAAATAAATTATGTCATCAATCTCTTCAGCTATAAATTAATATAAGTTTCGAATTTTTCTGTATTTGTGAATTACCAAAGATCATGTGCTATTTTATTATTACAAATACATAATTTAAAATTAATTATTATTCTTTTATTATTTTATATTCTTATAAATTTATATTTTTATTATAATTCATGATTACATGGTGATTAATAAAATAAAAGATTTATATTATCTGTAAGGAGGAATTATAAATTAAAATTCAGAAATAGAAAATACTTTACTAATACTTTTCTATTTATTTTTTAAACGTATTAATAGAATTAGATTTTTAGAAATTATTTTTAAATAAAATTATTTCTAAATATCATTATTACACTTTCACGTTTATCTTTCCTTATTGCATTTACCATATTATTACACCATTTACGCTTTCTTTGTTGCTATATATATATATTTTAATTTTTTTATATTCTTCGTAATTTTGTGAATATATATATATATATATATATATATATATATATATATATATATATAATAGTTTTTACTTTGAGTTTGTAGTATTTACTATAATGGGTCTATATATTAAATGTGTTGTTGTGTTTTTACTGATGGCACTTGTCGTGGATAAACTTCCGCTGATACGATCAGAAGATTTTAAGCCTAAGAAAAAGCTGCACACACATCACAACCCTTTTTAAGGGGCGGGCTACACTCATGCAAAGTCATTCATACATTTCAGATTGCAATTTGGACCTGGAGCGGAGAACGATCACCTCTGACACAGTACCCCCAGTGGTATTATTCTCGATATGAAAGACTTTGCTACCACGACATATTTTACGGGGGCTAGCCGCCATACACTAGGGGAATCTTTTGGCCGGTGAATTTCGAACCCGTAACCTAAGGAGTACGAGTCCAACGTTCTACCAAACAGACCATCATTTCCGTTTCCTGTGAATTTTTCTTTCAAGATAATGTATAGATAGGTTTTTTCCCCCATTTAAGTTATGAAAGCTCAAAGATATTTTAGATATAGGGATATGAATTGATGTTTTACTTTCTAAGTTACATAAATCAAAATTTAACCGACATATGTAACGTACAAAGTAGACTGGCGTACATTTGAAAGCATAGTCCAAAATGTCACAAGCTTGAGAAAAAAGATTACAGAACCTAAGGACAAGATATTTAGAAGTGTAAAGACATGTGTCACGAATGATACCTTTTTTAATGTCCTTATAGAAATAAACAGGAACGGAAAGGATTCGCAAATATAAGGGTCAAAGGACGAATCCTTAGAGACTAATCCATCAGTTCAGAAATTGAGTATTCAGGTAGCTTACGTCCTCTGGAGACAAACCACTGAATTATCGACCTCGTGTGCTACACACTAATTGTCGAATTTGAGAAGTGATGTACCATCGTTTATAGTTGACAGCATTTTACGTCTTTGATCCCTAGACTAGATTATAATGTCTACGGAAGAGAATCTTTTCCTAAGCATTTCTTTTGTCAATGTTTTTTTCCCAAAAATCTTTTGATTTGGGATACAGTATTGATACATAATTGTCATCTAAAACAAGCTTCTCTAACACTCATTGGTCGGCACAGATTAGTCAGTTTTGGCTTTTGTTTAAAAACAAAAAATACCAAACCAAACGATTCATTGAGCGCTGTTTAACTTTTAAGGGTTAACTTCTAATAAACTGTAACATTCAATGTTTAATTTTAAGGTTCATCTTTTCGCGAAATTACCTTATGCGATGCTATTTTACCTTCAATTTCTCAACAAATACACATTGCTTTTTCAGACTCTTTTATCAAAAAAAATGTATCTAATATCTGATTAATGTTTGGTTATGTAAATTGCATTTCTGATTTATATACAATTTTCTATAAGAGAGGGAAAATTTACTATTTTTTACACAGTTGTTAACAACCAATTCTTATCATTATTTTGTTGATGTAAAACTAATATATAGAAAGGAAGTAGTTTTTGTATAAAAACTATTTAAATTACTAGGTAAACTAATATTTTACTTAAAATTTATAAATTCTGAGTTAAAAATAAAACTAAAAATTCTCAGGGAATAAATACACCCCCACACTCCAATAAAAATTCTAATACTTGTTTCTGCTGTTTTAATTTTCCGTTGTTGTGTGTTGTGACTAATGGCACTTGCCGTGGACAAACCCCCACTGATACGATCAGCAGGTTTTAAGCCTAAGAAATGCGTTTCTTTGTTTTTACAAATAGCGCCATCTAAGGCGAAGAATGCTACTTAGCTACTCACACGTCACAACCCCTTTTAGGGGGCGGACTTTATTTATACAAATTCATTCATTCATCTCAGATCGTAATTTAGACCTGGAACAGAGAACGATCACCTCTGACCCAGTACCCCCAGTGGTATAGCTCTGGACATGGAGGACTTTGCGAGTACGAACAGATTTATCGAGCGACAGCCGTCATACACTCGGGGAATCTTATGGCCGATGAGACTCGAACTTGTAACCTAAGGAGTTCGAGTCCAAAGCTCCACCAACAAAGCACTTCCGGCTTTAATTTTCTTATGGATTAAAAGGAAGCAAATGCTAATTTTCAGAATTTCTAAACAAATTTTTTTTAAAAAAAAGAAAACTGTTTGAGATGATAGTCGTATGCTCGAATATTTTAGCTACGCAAGTTAGAAACTTTAATTTTGTGATATTTCTACATTGTGTAAGAATTACATCATAAAATGCAAATAATAGGTTAAAACACTATAAAAAAGGAAAAGAAAATGTTATTCCTTCTTTCTTATTGTTTGGCTGCATTAAAAGTTTCTCCTTTTTTTTGTCACATGTATTTAACTCTATTCTTTAAGTCGTCCTTTGATGTTTATAAATGCTTAGGTTGATGAGATTTTAATTACATCGCTGAGAAAAACCGGCGTATAAAACTTAATAATGCTGCACCTGTCTTCGGCTAATGATGATTTGCTACGAAGTTAAGTGATACAATGGATGGAAAAATAAAAACTAGACTCGTAAATAGATAAGCTTAAAGATGATGTGGCTACATGGTTTGAATGCAACTAAGAATTGATGTTATAAAAATATATCACAGCTTTGTAACTACATCTATAAAAACATTAAACTATTTTTTCATTGAAAGATGGAATTTGAATTTTCTTCTAACATTGAAAAACGTGATATGTTAAGTTTAAAAAATAAATAATAAATATTTTAGTACAATCCAAACGATAAGAAATCCCAAATATAATCAGTGTTAAGGTATAATGACTTCCTTTTTAATTTAAATGGTATCTGTTACGTAAAGCGGAAGTATAAAATGGCTATTATTCTTGTTTTCAGAAAAGAAAAAGAATGTAAATGATGCATATGATTAATACAAAAAAATGTATAACAATCTTTTAAATGCTCTATTTGTCTATTTTCTTATAATATAAAAACTACAGTCTGAAATTCATCAAATTTTTTTATTTTATAATTCCTTAAGTTAAATACTTTATTCTAAGTATTGTTAACTTTTAAATAACCTTAATCCTCGCTATAGATTTGGGAAATTGGATGATCGCTCCATTGTTCATTAATGACTTTGGTCATACGCTGTTGTAGGAAGATGGTCTAGAATTGATGTAGAGAATGTTGGCTAGCATACGTCCTTGCACAAGGGTAGCGCGACTTCTCCGTGATCTGGGTGTCCTGGGTTTGAGTCCCGGTTGTTCTACTTCTGTACTGTCTCTGATAAATATTGTTACGTCTTTAGCGTAGCAGGTTCAGATTGAATGGACATCACTTGAGGACAGCACAAACAAATTTATTTACAGCTATTTACAGTTATGCACAGGATGACTTGAGAAAGTAAAACTTCAGATAAAATCAATCCAGCAGTCAAAAGTCACTTACAGCGTGAATGCAAGTCATACGCACAATAAATACAGTTTGCAAAACAGATATCGTATAGCACAGCAACAGTCAATCGCAGCGAGCTCAATAATACAACGTTAACAGCAAATGTAAACACAACTCACTAATAGCAAGCGAGAAAAGTAATCAGCTCGCTACAACGACTCTTCCGAGAATAACTGCTGAAACTACGGCAACCTATCCCTTATATAGCCGAACGAGTGAGCGCCGAAAAGCACGCAAAACTTCAGAAAGCACCGCGAGCGATCCAGCGGCTACCAGACTATTCCTTTCGCCAAACCAACCCGAATGGCGTGAAGCTCCTCTGAAAACGCCGCAAACCTCGGTGAAACCCCACGGCGCTCGCCCCCTCGTAACAATATACATCCACTGTTGCAAGAAGTCATTTTTACATTCAGAAGAATAGTTAACTTCTGTTAATACTCCTGGGGGGGTAGCCTTGATATGAGGATGACACGCTTCCGACATGGTGGTTGAATCTCGCCACTCTGGAAGGTACACTAATAGGTGGGGATAGACTCCACCCATCTATGCCGGGACCTATTTAATACGGGGAAGGGTGTACCATGGCCAGTGATTATCATTTGGACCAAACCACAGTTCCCAACAGAGTTACTGTTGCGATGGTCCGGTCATTCAATTTTGTGATTAATCCGTGTGCCTTCGTGGCGAGTCGGAGAGTCTATCTATTACTTTTATTATAACTTGTTATTAAAGTGATTTTGCCTTTTGATCAAACTTCTTTGCTATTTATCTGAGTAACACTGCTGTTTGATAGTTTTACATGATTGCCATTCCCTCTATTTAAGATGGAATAATCTAAGTCTTATTTGCTTTGTACGTTTCAGACGCTAACTCAGACTGAGTTTGTCAGTAAGTAATTTGGGTAGCAATATTTCTTCCCGTATTATGAAAAGGTTCAGCCATGTTGTACATTCTCCAGTAGTTGTATAGATAGGAAAATATGGAAGATTTACCTATCTATACAAATCTATAAAAAGATAGGTAATTATTGATTTTTAAATATGGAAGTCAAATCAACAAATGAACATTGATTTCATTGAAATATAATTCATAAAAATCAGTAAAATGATCTCTGTATAAAATTATTATACAAAGGACATTGATTTCCTTAAATTATAGTTCATCGGAAAATCAATGAAATGAGTCATTTATAAGAATTTTATACAATAAACATTGATTTCTCCGGAATAAAATTCGTAGTGAAATTAATAAAATGATCCCAGTATATAAATATTTTACAAAGAATATTGATTTATTGAAACATATTTAATTGGAAAAATCAATGGAATGGTCTCAATATACGCATATTATAAAATAGGCATTGATTTCATTAAAATATAATTTGATGGGAAATCAATGTAATGAT
>JAOUZG010017399.1:1236975-1248534 GCA_026289955.1 Argiope argentata
ATGGATATGAATACATTTAACGCATCGAAAACAAAGATATCAATAGAGATTGTAGAAGAAATTTATGGATATGAATACATTTAACGCATCGAAAACAAAGTTAGCAATAGAAAAAGGACATAATTAGCATTCACAAACAGTTAGGATAAGGACTATTCCTTTCCAAGCGAGCACGTTTCATCTTCTGGGCACAAGAGTCCCTATTGCAGGTGGTTGTCGGGGAGGACAAAGGCGGCAGCAATTTCCTTTTCTTTTGCCCGAGAGTATTTGTTTTATGAGTGCCCTTATCGGAGGGTGTGAGTCGCTGATAACGGGAGCCAGACGTCGTTAAACCATCTTCTCGGAGAGAAAGATTCCATTGACCAAAGCGGGTTGCTCCATCTTGGTGCTGTCACTGGAACGCATTTGGTTCATTATGAAAACGTCAGCTGAGACTCTAGCTCCAAGATTGAGTGTCCCTGATTACGTAATTTAAATTTAGAAAGTGCATTCATAAAGAAAGCGTGTCAATTTTATAGGTGAAGCATTTTGAAAAAATTTCGAAAAAGAAATTCGTTTTTTTTTTATTTACCATCTAAAAACTGAAGGGCGGTAGTTAAAATATTGCCCAAAGTTGCGTGAGAATAATTAATGCTGGACTCAAAAGATGCAGGAAAATTGTAAGATATTTTATAAATTGCATATATTATCGAAGAGTATATACGAAAGAAAGCAAAGTCTTAGTGATATTACATCTTTGCCATCGAAGAGATCCTAGATCGAGACTACTTCCCTTTAGCTAGATCAATTGATCCACGAAATATTGGGCCATTGTACAAAACTAATCGTTGAGGTTAAAATAGCCTTCCAAATTCTTTACAATGGAATAAAAATATAACAACAAAAATATAGAATAAAATTGAGCTACAATTGTATAAGCATATTTTAGAATATTATTTTAAAAATATATTTTTTAAGTAATTTAAATACTATTTTAATCGTGAAATATAGAAATGTGGGTACGTATTATACCATCCAACTTTATCGCCAAATTTGAAATAATCGCCAATGGGTTGCTAAACCGTCAATTACGGCAATCCAGCAATAATGAAATCCGTTGAACTTTATCGCCAAATTAAAATCCGTCGCCAATGAGTAACTAAATCGTTAGCGAAGACGGTATAATACGTAAGTACCGAAATTTGTGTACTTTTAGGGGGATTTTCAGAGCAATGAAGTTTTTTTATGTATATAATTCTGTTGCACTTTTTAAAGAAAAGTAGTAAAATGTGGAGGGAAAATCATACTTTACGTGCTTTAAAAAATCTATCTACTTAATGTGTGCTTCCTACAAAGGCTTGTGCCTCTGTTTAATGAATTGATGAGTTATATATATCCCTGATATTTCCCGTGAAAGTAATATTTTAAATGAAGATTTAAAGTGATATTAATATTATTTTTACTTTAATGTTATTGTTTAAAAATTAGACGTTGATATTAAATTATTTATCAAAATGAAATGAAAAACTAGTCATCAAACATTCTCAAGGGCTATTTATTTTTAGCAAACATTCTTTTTCCACTGAAACTGATATAAGTATCCTATATTAATGGAAGGCATATTTTGAGATGTGGTTCAAAAGATAAATGGAAGCTTTAATCCAAAACTTCTGAAACAGTAATGATCTTTAACTATTCAAGCATCTATGATAGATACATGTACCATTTCTAATTAATATAATACGAAGAAAATTATAAAAGCAATAATAAAAAAAAAGATTAAAATGAAATCTACTATGCATATTTTAAAGAATCATGCCAGAATATTATTTCTTGAACGGCCAAGCTCCCAGTGCTCGTGCGAGTTAAATTATATTTTTATTCATTTTCATTGTTTCATTGAATGAGTTACTTTAGCATTTCGAACGATCCAAAAAACTTTGTTTCGCATTTATTGTTTAAAAAAATATCACGTCCTATTTATTTCTTTTCATATAATCACGTCCTCAAAATGACATTTTTCTAGGTTTCATTTGCTGTAGTCAGTTAGCTTAGTTTTAAAAATTTAGAGCTTTTGTAAATGCAATGGCTGCAAGTTATTAAAAGCTGATTTTTTTTGAGATGCTCGTGCAGATAATATTTATTATCCGCCTACGGATATTGCGCTGATGCCAAAACCCTCATTCCAAAAACAACATCATATTCTGACATGATAAAAAACCCTTAGAATCAAATATTTTTATTAATGGGAAAACGAGACAATTTGAACACTAAATAATGATTTTGATTTTTACTTTAAACTCATTTATATCATTAATTAAAAATATATAGCTTTGTTTTGGGATGTTTAATCCCTTGATCTAATTGCTTTCACTGGTTTTCGAAGATGCAATTTCAAAAACGTCTAAATTAATTAAATTTGTCATATTTTGATCCCTTATTTTAGTAGTAAAAGCGTTTGTTTATTAGAGATTCAAGGCTTGGACGAAAGAATTAATATCTATATAGTTTCAGTACTTCGGACTGAAGATCTTTAAAACCAGAATCTTTTTTATATTTTGAAAGCCTTTTTGCCCACGGCATTTACGGCATACGGCAGTACGACATAGATAAAATATAAATCTTGTTATTACGAAAATATAATGATGCTCTAAAAGTTATATAAGAAAAAAAATAAAACGATAAAAGATCTTACAGCTATAACAAAGTTAATTTGCAAAATACAAGGTTGAACGCATATTTATTCCTATGGCTATAACATCTATCAGTACAAAATAAAGAAACTATAAATCTTGTTATTACAAAAATAAAATTGTGATTTTAAAAGTATATATATAAGAAATATAAAAGGATAAAAGAATTTTTGAATAAAAACAAAGTTAATTTGTAAAACAGTAAGTTGAATGCATTTTTAATGGATATGACATCTACTAATAATCAATAAAGAAAATATCTTGTTATTACGAAAATAAAATTTTAGTCTTAAAAGTATATAATGTAAGACATAATAAAAAGACAAAAGATTTTATAATAATAACTAAGTTAATTTGTAAAACGCAAAGTTGAAAGATATTTTTTCTTATGCGTATGACATTTACTAGTATCAGACAAAGAAACTATGAATCTTATTATTGTGAAAATAAAAGGGTATCCTTAAAAGTATGTAATATAATAAATATGCTTTATAATAATATCTACAACAAAGCTACTTGGTAAAACTAAATGTTGAATGCATATTAAAAGAATCCAAAAAAAAAAAAAAAAATAAGACTCAAGACCTTCCATTTCAAATGCTCAACGATTGATAACTGCCGGTTCATTTAAAGTGTGAAACTAACTAATTTTATTATTTATCTAAAATAATAAACTTCAAAAAGCACACATCTAAGTACAATAAAATAAAAGAAGCTTAGTTTGCAAAAACACACAAGGAAACATCAAGTCAGGAAAGACACGAAAAGGAAACAGCTTTCCGTAATGATGAGAAAACAAATCACAGGGGAAAACAACCTTCATCTGAATATCTTAGAATTCGGAGAAAAATAAACTTGAATTTCCATTTCGCATTTATTTTGAACAGGTCGTAGCGTAATTCACTAGAAATTTTCGGTATGAAATGAGAATTCAAAATATTCCAAAGACATTCGGTTGATATTTCAAGAGAATTCCAGTATTTGGGTTGAGGAAAATGAATTCTTTTTTGGACAATTTCATGACGAATTGACGACTTAATTAAAAATAGTGAATTATTCAATGATATTTTTTGACGGTTTATTGACTCATTGAAGGTTAGTATGAAATGCATAAATATAGAATAATTTATTTCCATAAATAAAAGGTATCCAGAGATTAATGCAATATTTTAATTTGCCGCCATTCGTGTAGTAAAATTCATTCTTATTAAAATAACATTTGGAAACTGAAAGATTAGGGTCAGTAAAAATGGAACGTTGCTCGATTGATAGAAGTGTTACAGGATTTGAATTTATAAAAATGTTTTTTTCTTTGCGATTCAATAAAAATAGATCAATTTAAAGTACATAATATAGGCCAAATGGCATCCATGGCCTTGATGGCACACACACGCTCTTTTATCGAAATTTTACGTGACCATTTTACATAAATATGACTGAATCAGTTGAATGCAGCATTGAATTTTCTGCTTCCATACACATAAGCATATGGGCATGCTATCATAGTCCTTTGATTTAAATAGCTCCATATTAAGAATTCATTGGTGTTAAATCATACGATCTAAGGGGCCAATTACCAAATTTTTGGGCTAAGGTCACCTGATTTTAATTTTTTTCAATATTGTTTAACCGTGAAAACCCATTCTTCAATTATGTAATGCTACATCCTAGTTAACCCTAAATTATCATATGTCAAATCGTTTTTTGTAATAATGTTTCCAACAATTTAATGCATGAATGATGGCCAATTCAAATCTCGAGTTAATTTTGGGACACCCTTTAATAGTTATTTTATTACATTTCTTATTTCAATTAAAAAGTAGAAACATATTTTAAATTTCACATTCAAAAGCAAATAGTCTTTTTTATTAAAAAAATAGGATTGCAATTAATATTCTATTAAAATATAAATTTCTAGATTGTAGCTTTCTGCGAATGTAAAGATTCGTATTTTGTTCATGAAATTCTCAATAACTTGAAGCATCTTTATTAAAACTGAACAGCGTAAAATTAAAATTATTTAAACTTGAATAATCTCAAGCATCTATTGATTAATATTTAAAGCAATACGGCAAATGATCGCAACAAAACAAAAATCGTAGAACAAAACAACATTAATTAAATTTTTCAGTTTGTAAATGAAGCTAAATTTATGAATCCAGAATTGAAGTAAAATATATTTCATTATACTCGCTCGAAGTGTTTTATTCATTTAAATGTTTAATAAATTTTTAAATATGTAGTGAAGCGATTTTAGTAGTCTGAATTAGACTAAGAAATTACTTACTTTTAAAAATGAAAAATCTACCGAACCAATTTAAATATAGAAATGAAATAATTTATGAAAGCGTTGAATTAGTGATGCGTAACAATTAAAAGCATCGGTAATATTGTATTTTGATAGCAATTAATTGATAAAAATCCGAACAGTGAAAATAACTTTTATATGTTTAGGGCATTATATCTAAAGCAGAATATATTTAAGTTAATTATTTATTTATTATAATTGAAAATAACTACCTGATGTATATATATAGCGAAAACACTATTTGCGAAATTAAATGTATAAATTAAAATTGATTTCAGTTCCATGGATCATATATATTTTAAATATATATTTAATTTATGCATAAAAAATTACAATCTTCTTTATGCGTAGGGAAAAATAAATAACCACTCTGATGCATAATTAATACGATAAGTAATACCCGAGCAAGAAGTGTAATAATCTATCTTTTCTCCTAAAAATAAAATGCCTTTCTTTTATTCAATTTAGCTTCCGCTTTTCCTGAAAAGTAATTGTAATTAATTTTCATTCCAATGTACTTCCCGGTTTACTCAGTGTTAAAGCCAGAGAACGCCATTTTTTTCCCTGCTCTTTCACCATTTGATGTATGTATTCACCTTCAGTTCCAGAAGAGGAATCCCATTAATATATTTTAATTTAAAATCCAACTCTTCTGGAAGATGGTATTATCAATAAATTCCCACGGGGAATCTCCCTGTTTGTTCCATTGAAAATTTTTAATAAAAGAAAACGCATCCTTCAACAACTTAGCAACAGTTGGATAAAGAGGTATATTGAAGTATCTGGAAATGGACGAACTTAGGGTTAAAAAAAAGAAAACCGAAATAAAGGTGGATAAGTAAGAGCTTATTCCTCTTCAGTAGATACGTTTATACGGATTCAGTGTCGTTTCATTGAAGGTAGTTAAAAATAAACCTGAATCCCCGCTTTTCATGGCTTTTAATGGAGGATTTCCTCACTTTTTCTCGCCTGTTACTTTCATATCCCGAAAGCGTTCTAAAAGGACATGTTGTGGATGGAAGATTTAATGCGGTCTCTATTTTTGACACAAGGTGGATTTCCATTGGTTCGAAGAAACGGGACGATTAGATACCAAACTGAAAAAGAACAGGAGATCATTACTTAATTCTTATAGTATGCTATCATTTATATTTTTAATCCTTTGGAGTTCAAAAGAGTGAAATTTCCGAAATACCCTATTCATATTTGTGAAGAAACAAAACCAAATGCTTCTTCAAGTCTTTGGAATTGATAAACGGAAGCTAAAGAAACTCTGGTCTCTTTGGAATAATTGTAAGTTGTTTTTTATTTATTTTCATTCATTAGCAATTAACTTAAACAATCCAAATGATAATTTTGAATTTTTATTAATTTGAATATATGATGTCAATTTCAAAATTTCGTATGTGAAATTGTCATTTCTGTATACGTATTAAAAGTTATGTCATTTCTGCAAGAAACAGTATAAAATTAACCTGAATCTTGGCATTTAATGGGTTTAATATAAAATGTCAACGTTTTTGTTTAACAATGAACGGATTTATATTGAATGAATCTTCTATTCTTGTGCCTCATGAGCTGGAAATCTAACCATCATATGAAATATTTGATACCTTTCAAACAATCGTGTTTTTTCCCTTTTTCTTCGTTTATTAGAAATTAATTTAAATAATACAAAGAATAATTCTTGAATTTCAATTAATTTGAAATTATGTAGTCCATTTCGAATTTTCATAATATTAATTATATGCCCCGATCACATACGATTGTAAGATTATATGCCATTTCTGTAAAATATAGTATAAAATTAAACTGAATCTCTGCTCTTCATGGGTTGCATAATTGATTTAATCAGCTTCGTTTAACAATTAGCAAAATTATAGTAGAAATATTACCTATTCTTGTGTTTCATGAGTTGGAAATAGTACTCATCACATATAAAGTTATATAATTGAAAGCGAAAATTAAATAATTAGGGACATAATTAGAAAAAAGAGTTATCTATTCCTGTCTTTCATGAGCTGGAAATGTACCCATCGCAAGTAAAATAATATAATTAAAAATGAAATAATTAGTGAGAAAGTCATAGAAGAGACGGAAGATGGCTAGAAAAATCTAAATAGATAGAATTTATACCACTAAAAAAAGGAGAAAATTCTAACCATCTGTAGATGCTTCAAAAGAGAGAAACAATTGGACTTTTACGCTATGTGTACGAATGCAAACGGAGAGTAATAAATTCCCTGATATAGTATCTGAATCAAACCACACGTAGAGAAAATATAGCTTTCAAACAAAATATCTGTATCAACCGAAATGAAGAATTTTAACTACACTGATGAATTGTATCATGCCATTTTGAAGCTGTATCATGTCATATCATATATATATACACTGAAGTGACAAAAGTCATGGGATAGCAATATGCAAATATACAGATGGCAGTAGTATCGCAGCGAAAAAGTACAAATGCGCAGTTCATTAACGACAGAGACCGCCGACGTCTGTGTAGAATGGTCAATGTTAATAGACACGCAACACTTCGTCAAATAACTGCAGGAATCAATGTGGGGCGTACGAGGGACGTGTCCGATAGGACTGTGCGTCGAAATTTGTCTTCCTTGGACTATGACAGCAGAAGACCAACTCGAGCGCCTTTACTGACAGCACGACATCGCCTGCAGCGACTCTCCTGGGCTCGTGAGCATATCGACTGGTTTCTAGATCAGTGGAAAACCGTACCCTGGTCAGATGTGTCACGATTTCAGTTGTTGCGAGCTGATGGTAGAGTTCGAGTGTGGCGCAGACCCCACGAAGCCATGGACCCAAACTGACAGCAAGGCACTGTTCAAGCTGGTGGTGGCTGCATAATGGTGTGGGCTGTTTTTACATGGCATGGACTCAGTCCTCTGGTGCAACTGAACCGATCGTTGACTGGAAATGGTTATGTTCAGCTGCTTGCAGATCACTTGCAGCCATTCATGGACTTCACGTACCCACACAACGATGGGATTTTTATGGATGGCAATGCGCCATGTCACCGGGACAGAACTGTTCGCGATTGGTTTGAAGAACATTCCGGACAATTCCAGCCACCTAGATTGCCCGATATTAATCCCTTTGAGCATTTATGGGACATCATCGAAAGGTATGTTCGTGACCAAACTCCTGCACCATCCACACTTTCACAATTATGATCGTCTATACAGACAGCATGGCTCAATATTCCTGCAGAGAACTTCCAACGACTTGGGGGCTCCATGACTAGTTGAGTTGTTGCACTTCGCCGGGTAAAAGGAGGACCGACACGATATTAACAGTCATCCCATGACTTTTGCCACTTCAGTATACATATATATATATATATATATATATATATTTGCTACAGCTTTTGAACTATATAGGTAAAAAGAAAAATGAACAAATTATGAAAGATAAAATAATATGTATTGATTACATCTTTATATCGTATATATTATTATAAACTTACATCATTAAATTTATATCAATTTTTCATATACCTGCTTTCAAATGTTTGTAAATCCTCTAACAAAAGCTGAAGATAAATAGGCATTTGGACAGTATTCAGATAATGAAGCTGAAATTTAGTTTCTTTTTTTCTGAAATATACGTGATTAAGAGCTCATGAGCAGAGACTCTATCCTGAGCTTTTTGAATCAATATCTTGATTCATGGGACGATATTGATATTTTCAAAGGTAAACTATGAGTTTATTCCTAGAATGGATTTGTAGAATCCATATATTTCACTATAATATGCGCAGTTTTCGGATAATATGGTCTCACAAATTTCCTACAGAAAAAATTAAGAAGAATGTAATATTCGTGTTAATTAAACCTTTTTATTAAAAAAAACAATCAGTCATTTTTACAACAAATACCATAAAAATCGTTTGTTAATAATTTCAATAAGAAATCGTTAATCGTTTGTTAATAATCTCTGTAATTGGTTTTATAAATAGTTTCTTCGTTTCAGTAGCATTGGTAATTAATATCAACATATGAAAATAAATAGCAATTAAAATAAAAAGCAGTTAGTTTATGAAAATAAATAGCAATTAAAAAAATAGTCGCTAGTGTATGAAAATAAATAATAAATAAAATAAAATCGTGATTTTCTATTATTTTTAATCAAGATCAGAAGATTAATTTTTGTAAATACTTTTTCGATGATCTAATCTAAAATGTTAATTTAAATCAATCAATAAAATTTCCCTTTACATGAACACTTTTAGTATTATAACGCTTAAAATATAAATACTAGGAATATGTGTATAAGTAAGATAATACATCCAAGCATTTTTCCAAGTATTTTAAGATAATACATCCAAGTAAATTTTCAATAAAATATCATGCTTGAATTTAACTATATTTTTAAGTTACTGGGGGAAAATTATGTATGTAAAGGAAACAGGAATATAGAGCTTTTCTCCGTTTGTATTCTAAGAAAAGTCTTCTTAGAAAATAGATTCTACTTAACTGAAGTCCCCCTTTAATTCTTAAGAACATTTGAGTAAAATTCTCACCTTCAATATTGTAGCATATCTTGTATATAGATATAAAAGGTCTACGAAAAATTCGACATAAAACATGCAGATATGGAAAAATTCTACGTCTTTGTATCTGTGTAAAAATAATTTTGAAAAATCAAAATTACCTGTGCTTTGTGTCCAGAACATAATTAATTCTTTCATATTCTTGCTCTGAAAGTCCATCTAACTGTCGATAAATTTTAATTTAAAATAAGCTTATAAAAAAGTACCTAAAAAGACAAATAGTGATTGCCTTATACATTTGATGTAAAGTAAATTAAATAAAAATGTATTATATATATATAATATGCAAAGAGTCCATTTGGTCCAATTTAGATGAATTTTCCTAATACATCATTAGTTATAAGTCATTCAAAATTAGCTTAATGAGCTCAATGCTTTTTAAGTGATTTTCTCTTTTCTTTAAAAAAAATTATGCGAGCATATTTTTTATACTTCTATATAGAAATAATAATTGCTTAAAATTTTCCACTCAATGCGAAGAAATTTATACAGAAAAAAAATATTGAATAACTTTAGATATGAATTTTATTTATGTATGTTATTTTGAAGTAATCATCAATTACATATTCGTAGAAGGTTATTATACAGTATATTGTTACTTACCATTTTTCTATATCTATTATGGATGTATTCGTACAGATATTCTTTGTTAATACGATTTGCATTATTAAAATTGTATATAATAATTCTAAAATAATTATTCATTATCTAAAAACTCGATTAAAAATAGTTTACTATAAAAACATAGATTTTAACTGAATTATTTTGCAAATTATTAATTCACCATACTGATTATCTTAAAAAATTTTTTAACTTAGTATACACGAAATAATTTTAAAAAATCTAATACATATTTCGTGTTTTTAATTTACTCACTTTAAATTTCTTTTTACTTACATTCAAATTTCATAATTATCCTATATAAACACATTTTCTAAATCTAATAATATTCTTCTTTTTCTTTTAAATGATAAAAATTAAAAAAAAATTTCTTTGAAAATCAGTGTTTTCTGAGCTAAAATGTTTTTTATAATATCTAGATAAAATGTATGCATTTTTATATATTTTATTTTATAATCGCCACAATAATATTATTCTCTTTCTTAAAAAAACTAAGTCAGTGAAAAAGTTTAAAAGGAGGATAAACTTTTTTTGAAAAATAATTGTTTAAACAGTTAATAGTAATTATAATTTTTTGTGCATTTCTTAATTATGCATCTCATTTCAACTAAATCAATAAAAAAATTTTAAAAAAAGACATGAAAAATTTTTTAAAAAAGGTAAACATTTTATGAAAAATAATTTTTAAAACACTTATTAATAATTATATATTTTTGTAAATTTCTAAATTATACACCCCATTTCCCAAATATTTTCAGTTTCTTTATTACCATATAGAGCTATAAATTTTTAAATAGGATCATAATAAAAATTTTAGATAAAAAATAATAAAATGGTAACTCATATATTTATTTATTTATTCAAATCTAAAGAGCTACTATGTTTTTAATCTGAAAAAAAACTACGCAGAAATCCTTCCTTTTAGTAATGATGAATTAATTATTTAAAAAATATTAGTATAAAGACTTAAGGCTCTATAAAGGTAAATAAAATACTTCTTTTGATTATATCCTTATTAATTTGTCTTTTGATTTATCCTTAAAAAGACGCAAAATATTCCCTAAACGATGAATTAATCCTTTATAAGTATTATCATGAATGTTTCATGCTCCATAAATAAGAAGAAAATATTTTTTTATCATGCTCTTATTAATTTGTTTTTTGATTTATCCTTAAAAACACGCAAAATATTCCCTACATGAGGAATTAATCATTTATAACTATTATCCTGAATGCTTCATGCTCTATAAAGAAGAAAAAATATTACTTTTTATTATGCTCTTATTATTTGGTCTTTTAATTTATCCTTAAAAATACGCAGAATATTTCCTAAAGGATGAATTAATCATTTAAAAGTATTAGCATGAATGCTTTATGCTCTA
>JAOUZG010017399.1:1278948-1291281 GCA_026289955.1 Argiope argentata
ATATATATATACTTAAGTTTAAGCATAATTTATACTTAACACTTTGATGACCGGCAATTTTACACAGAAACTATGTGATGTCAACGGCTACTTTTTTGTAATTGAATATGAAAGTAAAACGTTCTAAAAAAACTCCAATGAATTTTATTTATACTGAATGAAATGAAATTAAACTTTGGACATATTTTTTTACATCAAAGAGTTCTTCGTCGATATGTTCCGTAATGGTTAAACTTTTTGGAATTTCACTAAAATTCTAATAAAAATGTAAATACTAGGAAAAGTAATTTTTCTGTTATAGAGTGGACAAGACTAAACACGGTACGCCAAGTTTTTGCAATGTTCTATATCAGCCTCGGTGTTATAAATTGAAACAGATAATGCAAGTGCAATGACGAGTTAACTCGTCACCGGTCAATAATGTTTGGGCATGAAAAGACGAGTTAACTTGTTGCTGGTCAGCAAAGTGTTAAGTTTATCATTTTGCTTTGACACATGATTTAGTTCAATCTGATAGTACAAGTTATTTAAAAAACATCAATGAAACCATTACATAATCAAAGTATTATATATCCAATCAAGTTAATCCTATTTCGAAGAAAAGAAGAATGTAATTTAATATTCTTAACAATTCACCAATTCATTTGAATCCTTTTCCCAAATTTGGAACCAGATATACCTAAAATGATTCTATTTGCACATTTTTGTGCCATATAATGAATTTATTCTGTATTAGTTTAATTTCCGAAAAATAAAGCAAATCTGAATTCGACTATTGTATCTATAATTCACCCATTCGTTTCATACTATACAAGAAGACGGTGAATTTATACCTGTCGGGATATATTATAAAAATCTGATCCTATTATTGATCTTTGTTCAGAAATGGAGGAAAATTATGCATAAAAACTGTTTTGCTCTAAGCATTTCAAACATATTGCAAGGAAAAAAGTCATAATTCGAATGAAAAAGAATAACCGCCATTACAAAATATGACATTTATATAGCCGTTTGTTTAAATTCTCCAACTGTTCTACGACACAACGATACATTTCATTCTGACTATTCAATTGTATAAACTAAACAAAAAACAGATAACAACAGTCTTACCTGCTTTTTATTTTATTTATATATTCTTTTGTGTAAATCAAAAACCAATTGAGATGGGATTGTTTTCTTCCTTTTTTTCATTTATCTTTATTCTTTTTTTCATTTAAATTCTTCCCACTAGTATTTTTTATGCGATTCATATTGGATTGGAGTAAAATATGGATCAACATGCAGGATTTTATTTTTGAGTATTTCATTTTTTGCTTTCATTTGGAATAATAAAAGGGAAAAGAAACAATCAGTTTTTTTAGAATAAATGCGAAGTTATGCATTTTCTCTAGGGTTAATCGAAAATGGCAGATTTGTTTTTAATTAGGGCTGTATAATAAAATCATAAAAAGAATGTTTATTTTTAATCCTAAATAATCTTTAAAATAAGTAAATTGACAATTGTTCTATACTGATGAAAAGATACAAGAAGGAACAGAATTAATTAATTTTGGAAAAAAATATTCTGGCATATAAAAAATAAATTTAAAAGATATAAAACTTAAAAAAGATATGAAAATTAATAAAAATGAATGAAAATATTCATTATGTATTTTGTTTTGTATAGATTTAATTGTTGTATATACCTTTTGATTACGTCTGCAGTTTTTGTTTTTGGCCTTATCACACAAAAATAATCTTCAATGCTTATTTGAGTTTAATGCATTAAAAAAATTATTCTTATTTCTTGTAAATTGAAAATTTTTATCTTCTTTCTAAACAGAAATAAAAAAAAATTCTCGGAAACAATACTGCAGGTAATTTATTTGTGTTTCTTAAAATTACATACGTTTATTAAAATATGATGATTATAAGCAGGGTAAGTGATTATCAAAATAAAGTAGGTAGATTTGATATGAATTTCACCTATGAAAGGTATATAAGGGTTGAAAATTCGATTTTTAGAGTTGAGTAATATTAAAATTATATCAACAAAAATATATTTATTAATAAAATTAGTTTGAAATATAATTTAACGTAGAAAAAATACATCTGTTGTCTATTAACCCTAGAAAGATAACCTTTAAAAAACTAACAAGAATGATAACCATTCGTCTCCTAGACGAATGTATTTAAAATCAATTTTTAAAGATAATTTAAATAAAAGCATACTACCTGCAGATGATTTCATAACTTTTGATTGTGAAGTAAGATATAAAGGTTATTTATTTATTTTCGGAGCAATATTTACACATATAAACGTGATGTTCTCCGCACATTGATTTTGAACATAACAATCAAAAATTGCGTGTCATTCTGCGCAAATTATATGGGGAAAATGCACACATTTTTCTTTTTTTAATTTCGGATTGTTCAGATCGTTTAATGTTTAAATTCAATTTTAGAAGTTCACTTATAAGAAAGAAAACATTTTACATTTGAGATATTATTACGAAAACAGTATCCAAATTACAGGAAATTTAAAATAAAAATTCTTCAAAATCTATGATAAAATTTAGTGAAAATTACAATACTTTCTCTTTGAAATATCTTATACGAGATCATAAAAAATCAAATCATTTAGAAAGTTATGACAGAAATTACTTACAAATTAAAATTTGCCTAAAACCATAATAAATTCGATCCATTTTTGTCAATTCAAACATACACCCACTCAGTAAAACTAAGTATTTTCGAAATTACAAGGCACGCGCCTAAAATGATATCTATAAAGAGGAATCTTTTCAACTATAAGGGCATGGGAATTGTAGAAAATGGAAGAATGTAACCATATTGCAAAAATATACTATTTTTCAGGAGAAAAAAAAAACTTATCACTTTGTTTTCGAAAACATGAATTACGCTCTCCTATAAAAAAAGACCTTTTGGTTTATACTTATACGCAGCAATCTGCAAAGGTATTGCGATAAAAAAAATAAAACTCGAATATAATATCTGTTGTCGGGAAATTTCCACTGCTAATGTTTTGCCGAGACGAGAATTTTCACTTCATAAAATATGAAGACCTGACGAAACACGTTCTTATGTGCTTTCTTGTAAAAACGCCTACTTTGCTGTCGAATCACTTCTTATTTTCGTGTCTTCTGTTTGGTGCTATAAAGTATCATATCGGGTAGAGGGAGCAGTGTTTCTTTATTAAATCCATATTTGATGTTTCAAGATCCCTTTGACATTTAAGATCTAAATGGATACATTCGAATATGTGAAGCAAAATATGTATCTACACCGGTGTAATAATGTTTTCAGAGAGATACTATTTCACCAAAAAAAAAGATGAAATATAAAGGTGTAGAAAGGAAGTAAAGAGAAAAATATCTTTCATAACTATTTTGGGAAAAAAGATACAGTCGATACAGAGTGATAATACAGGGTGTCCAAAAAGTTCCCGTACTGATGATTTGTGAATTTATTTTACAAAAACAACAGGTTTAAAAAGAATTATTTTTTTGCCAATGATAAAAATCATTTTTAACATAACTAAAGAAAAAATACTAACATTTATAATAAATGTTCAAAATGTCCACCCCTTTCTCGGAGTCAAAGCTGAACTGATTTGAGCATTTTTTTTTTCCATCGAAACGCGTTTTATCATGCTAGGAGTGATTTCTTGTATCCTTTGGGTAATTGCGATTTTCAAATCATCTATTGTTTGAGGATCATCTTCATAAATTTTGTCCTTTAATTATCCCCACAGAAAAAAGTCCGGGATGGTCAGATCAGGGGATCGAGGTGGCCAAAGATTTTTTGAGATAAGTCGATCGCCGAAAAAAGCTTCAAGCATGTCCATGGTTTCGTTACTCGTATGGCAAAATTTAATATACTTGAAAAAAATCATGGAAAATGATTTTTTAAATTTGGAGTACGGGAACTTTTTGGACACCCGGTATTTTTCCATTGTTCCAAAAGATAAATTATAAAAGCGGAAAATGGTAGAAGTGAGAAAAAAAATTCATTTTGAGAAAAATGGTACTGTAGAGGAACAACTCTTTATAAGTTCATTATGAGGTAGATAAAAATAATAGACGAGTTTCAAGAACATCTATTTAATTATTTTCTAGGTTCAAAATTTCATTAGACAAAGCAAACAAGAACAAGAATATACAAGACACTTAGAATATAATCTAATAATAAACCCCACGAAGAATCAGGGGAAATATACCTTGACGTTAATAAGAAAACGCCATATTTTATATCGAAAAAGAAGACAGTAAAGTTTTGTAACATTTACAAGTTTTTTCTTTATATCTTCAAAGTTTTTCAAAAAAAATTTCAAAATCGAAATTTTTCTTTATATCTTCATTACGCGGTAAATGAAAATAATAGATGAGTTTCAAGAATATGTGTTTAATATTTTCTAAGTTCAACATTTCATAACACAAAAATACGCGGCAATCACTTACAATACAATTTAATAATATCTCCCAAAAAAGAGTCATATGTAAACTATACTTCAATGTTAATAAGGTAACGCCATCTGTTGTACGAAAAGAAAAGGTATTAAAGATTTGTAACCGCTACAATGCCAATTTTAATTTGATGATATTAGCTCTTTAAGTTAATCCAGCTTCTTCCGTAACTTCCTATAATAATATCCAACTTTCTGTATAAACCTATTTTTCATTAATAGAAATTGTTATTCAAATATCTCTAATTTTATTTCTAATAACATTTAACGAAATAATGTTTCTTACTTTATCAGCTAATAATAAATTCATTTTCTTTATCTGTTAATAATTTTTTGATATTCATGATCTAAATGTATATATTCGAATATATGTAGTAAATTATGTATCTACAACGGCGTAATAAGGTTCTAAGAACGATTCTATCCCCCGCCTCCCAAAAGATAAAAGATAAAACCAGAGGAGGGCAATAGTGAGAAAAATATATTTCATAGTAATTTTGAGAAAAATGATACTGTAGAGAAACGGCTCTTCAAAACGAGTAGATGAAACTAATACACGAGTTCAGGAACATCAATTTATTTATTTTCTAAGACAAAGCAAACGAGAAGACAAAATATGCGATAGACTTTTAAAATACAATCTAATAATGACCTCCCAAGAAGGATCATGGAAAATATATTTTGATGTTAATAAAGTAACCCCATCTTTTTCAACAAAAGAAAAAAATAATAGAGTTTTGTAAGCGCTACAATACCAATTCTAATTCGAAGATATTAGATCTTCAAGGTGATCCAATGCTCTGAAAAGGGTTATATAAAGATTTACAGTTCTTAAGAATACACTATTGGATTTGCCTTTTCAAAGATCTAAATATGAACAGTTTAATAAAAATCATTTTTTATTTATATTATATGCAAATTGTTAATTTAAATTAATTACGACCGAAATGCCAAAAGTACTTATTACAAACCAAATACTAAGTTGTTCTTACTAAACAAGAAACCGCACACAGAGAGAATATTTTTTAAATGAAAAAGAAAATAATGCTATAAAATTAAATCTTTGTTCCTGAAAAAACCATCTTTTTTTGTTATTAAATAATAAAATATGTGCAGAGTAAATTTCTTTATACTGAAAAATGAAATAAGGTCATAAAATTAAATTTTTCTCTTCATCAAGAATCATGTTATTGTTATTAAATGAATAACCACTCACAGAAAAAATTTCTTTACAATGCAAAAGAAAATGATGCCATATAATTAAATTTTTGATTCTAAGCAGAGCATCATGTTGTTCGTATTAAACGAATAACTACCCACACAGAAAATTTCTTAAAACAAAAGAAAATGATGTCATAAAATTAAATGTATATGCTGCCAAACAAATGCAAATAGCAAATCTAATTCAACTACAAATAATAAAGTGAATAATATACCTACCATTCCGAAGGTCTTGCCTTTATGATTTGGTACAAACTTTCAGAAGTTCTTTTCTATATTTACAGGAAACACCTCCACATCCATGTTCGTTTCACAGTAGGAAGTCTAAATCTGTGGGAAACACCCTTTTCCACAAACTACATTCTCGCCTGCCCCTCAAACATCTCCACACCTTAACGTCAATCCGTTATGCGTATTATATACATATATGTTCACACGCGTTTAACATCACCAAGATTGAACGGGGATGGGGGAATGGAGAGAAAAAAAGTAAGCGGAAAAAATAGCCGTTTTCCTTTGGCTTCACCATTCAAACGCCATTTACTTAGAATACTTTTCTGCACATACACATCTTGGCCCTTTTTTGAATCATGAAAATATCCTGGATGAAAAGTATGAGTGAGAGGTAGGAAAGGAAAAATGGACCGAAAAAAAAAGAACGAAAGAAAGAGAAAATGAAAGGAAGGATGGGAAAAAAAATCCCTCGATTTTTTTATGCTCCCCCTCCCTCCCACCACCATTATGCATCGGGAGAAAAATACACAGACTTGTAAACAGTTCGAAAAAGCAGAGGCAGTGAGGGCGGGTGGAAAATAAAAAGAAAGAATATTCGAAGCCGTATTTGGGGGTGGGGAGAAACACATTCGGAAAAAGGGGCGAAAGTGTCAGTGTAACGATACTAGAAGAGATTTCATTGAGTATATAAGTTCCGCTTGTTTATATACGGTTTATTTTCCACCCTTTTTTTTATTGTCTGTCTTTCCCACCCCCTGCCTTTATAGGCCCTTTTTTTATTCTATCCCCGTTTCATCCCGGGAGATTTTCTTCGAAGAAAATTCGGATCTCAGAACGCGATGCGGCAGAATTTTTGTTTGATCTTCGAATTTCCTTTCCCGACCCCTTACCGCCCCTCTCTGCATTCGAATTCGAATATCGGAAATGACGCCGAGCAGACGATTGACTCTAAACGGGATGAAGATCTCTGTTTTTCAGGTAGGGTAAGGCTGGCTTCATGAATTCTCGACTAGAATTATCTGGTTATTATTTTTCTATTTTATTGGCAAGTGGCGTGAATCAATTGGAAAAATCAAATAAACTCTTCCTGATCGTTTCGTATTTATTTCGGAAAAATCGTTTTTCTTTTAAATCTTTTGCTCGGTGACTGAGTAGCGACAAAAAGTGCTTCCAATCGTTTTTGATGGAAGATTGCTCACGAAGATGAAAATTTATTAATAGCGCGAATGTAAATATTCTGTTGGAAACTAAAAAATGGAAATGTCTCTCTTATAAATATTATATATTAAAATATCTTTCAAAAATGACGGAGAGCATAAACAGTCTTTAAAGTTGGTACCGAAAAGCAATAAATCTACTTCTTATAGTTGTTTGCATCAAAACATATATTTATGTTCACATTGTATAAATTTTTATGGAAAATATTTTATCTCAGGTAAATGATGTTAGAAATTCAACAATAGAAGCCGAACAAATGATTGTCTCTAAACGGGATAAAGATAGACCTTTGACTGTTTGCACAGTCAAACAAGATTTAAAAATGATTTTCGTTTGTTCTAGATGATGACAGGTATATATCTGAATTTTCTTTTTCTGCTGCGACAAAAATTCATGTTATGAGACCAGCCATCGAATCATCAAAAGTCTTGTAAAGGGATTTAAGATTACTCCAAAGGAAAAAAAACTTAGCGATTAAGATCTGGTGATCACGGTGGCCAAACACCACGGAGTCCAACCCACCTTCTTGAATGTGTAACACTGAGACGTTTTTGCATCTCGCATAAAAGGTGGCATAATCATGAATGAGTTCTATATTTCTGTTCTTACTAAAGACACTTGCTATGGGTAAACTCACTCATGCATCAGGGAATACACACCTAATGAGTGTATCTTGTTTGAAGTAGAGCCAACTAAGGCCAAACGTACGACTACACAATCATCACATACACTTGCACAGCCCCTTTTCACAGGACGGGAGCATATTCACACGCCGCACAGAAAGAACACAGAAGAACAGCCCTGCCCTAACCCGGATTCGAACCCGGGACGCCCAAATCATGGGGCAGACGTGATACCTCTGTGTCAGGGGGAAGTTAGTTCTATATACTTTGTTGCACTGTGGCCAATATACATTGCAGCATTTCCTGGAGAATGTATTGCGAAAAAAGAAGTTATGTTGCTCTTACTTAAAATATTTTAAATCTACAAGATTCTTTTATCGGCAGCAACTTTATTTTTATTTTAATTTTTAAAAATTAGTCACAAGATATTTTTTATTAATTAAGTAGCAGTTTTTTGTTTAACTTTTTTTAAAGAGAGTTTCAAGATTTATTGAAACATTGCAAGGTAGCAATTTAAATAAAAAAAACTATTTAAAATATCGATAATATTTTCAATAAGCAGAAATGACAACTCTTGATATAATCTTTCCCATACGTGGAAATGCAATTTATAAATAATACAAATAAAATTCTTTATAAATTATGACTGAGCATTCTGTAGAATAATTCGTATATGTCAAATTATTTTTGAGCGAAATTTGAGAATAACTTATTTAATAATTTATATTTCTTATGACGAACGAATTATTTCTATATTTTAATTTTATTTATATAGATATAAGGCTTTAGAAAAGTTTAGTAAAAATTCAATTTTTGCAAAAGTATGTATGTAGCAAGAAATAATAACTGACTCAAAAACAAGAATATAATAATTCATCGAATCAAAAACAGGCAACAAGTTATATAATCTACGTATTGATTCAATTAATTTTGAAATACCTGAGTTAACTCTTCTTTATAACATTCCTTCGTGAATAAGTCAATCTGATAAATTTTCCCTTGAAAGAATTTAACTAAAGAATTTTTAAAATTCGTTGATAAATATTTAGTCTCTTCAAAGGATAAATTGAAAGGTGGTTTAGTTTATAAATTTTATTTAGGTCCAAATTTTAAAGACTCTTTTAAAAGTTGTCGTTTGTTATTACTTTAAGGAATTAAGAGAGAAATCTATGTGATGCCATTTTAATATTTGTAATTTGTGAACTTAATATTAATAAATCCTTTACTATTTTTAGAAAGCAAACAGTTAAAAGAGGTTCCAACAACCTAACGACAGCACATTATATCTGAATATTATAGTTCGTCGTATTTTGAAATGCTTGCATAATCCTCAGTATTTTGATAATAATAACTTTCAAACTGTGTAATTTACCAGTATAATGTCAATCTAAAAACATAATCGTGTTGGTCCACTTTGAAATAATTTTTAAAAGGCTTATATAATATCATTGAAGCATACAATTGAATGATTAGATCAATTAATTATATTACTTAGAATTATTTCAATATATAAAGTATTGCTAAAATAGCGTTTAAAATCATCTATGCAAGAACTGAATATTAATTAGTTGAATTATAAAAGTGGTGTCAGAATAGTCTTTTTACAATAAAAGGCTTCTAAATTACTAAAGAATATAATGAAATTTCGGTATTTAGTATCTAATAAAGATTTTGACTAAAAATCATTTCTTAATGAAACTTATTGTTCAAAATGTAAAATAGAAAGGAATTTGATAAAACTTGCAAGCTATCTAATTATTAGATCAAGTAATAAAATTGCTTAGAATTATTGTAATTGATAAAATTTTGTTAAAATTCCTTATGCAAGAATTACAAGAATTGAAAATAAATTGTTTGAATTATAAAAATGGTGTCAGAATGGTATTTTTACAATAATATGCTTTTAAATAACTGAAGAAAAATGTTGACATTTTGGTTAAATATAATTTGATATTAATTAAATAATAAAGATTTTGAAAAATCTTAATGTCTATAAAAAATCTTAATGAAATATAGTATCCAAAATATAGCCAGTAATTTCATGAAAAATGGAAGCAACCTAATGATTAGATCAATTAATTATATTGATTAGAATTATTGTAATATGTAAATTATTGCTAAAATTGTGTTTAAAGTAACCTATGCAAGAATTAAAATTAATTGCTTGAATTATACAGTGGTATCAAAATAGCCTTTTTACAGTAATATGTTTCGAAATTTCTGTGTCAAAATGTTGGCATTTTAATTAAATAACAGTTTGGTATGAAAAATTTAATAAAGATTTTAAGAAATTCTTAATGGAAATCCATTACCCTAAAAATATAAGAATAAGGAGTTTGATTATATTAGGTTGAATAATCTGAACTTCAGAATGTTGTAAATTATTTTTGCATAATTCAGCACGCAGATATTGTGCCAAAAATAACATATTTTTAAAATACTCAATTCAGCTTATTATTAAAGGAGCTGATTAATGAATGAGCACTTCAGCATAAGAAAATGATATTTTATACAATAAAGTAAATTACTAAAAACTGAAATACTACAACTATTTTTAAACGAATATAATTGTAATTTTTAGAAGTACTGAAAATTCGAGCTCAAATATTAAATATTTCATTAAAGCGAAATATAACTTATAATTAAAAAAGAAATATTTTAAAAACTGGTTTTGAAATCATTTCTGATTTTTAATTTTCCATACGTCTAGAAGTTGCTAGCATTTTTTTTTTCGAACAAAAATCACTTGGAATCATCATTCTACTTTTTTAAATTCCTAACAATACAATATCAAATAACATAGTTCTGAAACCTTCTATTCATATTGTAGATTCTTATTCAGATTCATATCTATTGCAGATTCACATTCTTTGATTCATTTTCAGTAATATATCTGAAATGATCAGTATCTGGCAATAAACATGATAGAAAAAATTCAATTTTCTGGTAACAGACAATCATAATTTATGATATATAAAATAGTAACTACAGAAGTGGCAGAAAAAGGACTCTGGAGATATTTAAACTCCATCTCCTATGTTGTACCCATCCCTCTACTCTCTAAGCTATCTTTAACATCCCAAAAACCGTGGGGGGAGGGGGGAACGAAGGCATCACTTTAAGATTCGAACACGAATGGTAAAGATGAGATTGTGTCTCTGGAAGACGAGTTGTTGAAAGCATGGGATGGAAAGCGTTTGAAAAGTATCTTAAAATCCGATTTCTATATGCACAAAAGCTTCAGAGACGGCGAGAAATCTCGTCACACTAAAAGACGAGAAAGGCAAAAGCAAGGCTTTGGAAAGAAGAGCGTTGCTAAGATCATGCTTGTTGCTGAGAATTCCAATAAGATAACGTGTGTCGTTTGTCGTCTGGGAGGTTTATTTCTCTTTCAAATGCAAAAGACGAGAATTCCGCGTCTGGATCAACCGGATGAACTTGACGTTTCGAAAAGCCCGCCTTCCAAATAGAATACTTTTAATCTTTTTTTCCGTGTGTGATTGTTAAAAGCCGAGTGTAGAGGCGTATAGTAATATCGGCATGTGGTTAGTTGTTGACGGTTTGTTTACGATTTTCTGAATGTTAGATTGAAATTTTTCCGGGTAAGTGGGATGTTTTTAATCTGCCTACTTTCTAGTAGACGAAATATACAAAGAGGAACTATTGTTATAGTCAGGAAATTCGAATTTGAGATTTTGGCCATTTTTTACGCTTCATATCACCGCAATCCAAAACAACATATTTTTAAAAATATTTCAGTCTATTTGTGAAAGTGTTAACTTAACAAGTAATATGAGAAATAAGTTTTTAAAATCAATTCCTACTTAAGTTAATAAAGAAAATGTTTATTTTAGTTACTTTTTATTAAATAATTACAACTAGTATAAATATGTATATAAATATGACATAATCACAATATTTAGCAGGAAAATAGAAAGCGCCCTTTCCTTTTCCTTTCACCTTACTACATATGTGTTTGAAATCGCAGACCAAGGGATGTGAATCCAACGCCCAGCCAATCAGGCTATCCAGGGCTAACCATTGCACTTACTATAAACAATTGATCAAAAATCAATCCTCAACTGGCGTTGAATTTTCAACGCCAATTGAGGATTCAAAACCAATTGTGGCAACGCGAAATGCGTGATTTTTCTGCACCAGTTGGAAAAACGCAATAAAGATTAGAATTATTTAATTTTCTGTATTCTGTATTATTTTAATTCGAAAATACAACAAAACGAATCGGAAAAATCGATTCATTAACTATGTTTAATTTTAAATCCATCAAACATCATGAAAATAAACAGTATCGTTTGATATAATTGGTCGAAAACTCGGTAAGCCTAAACTCATTAATGTGTGGAATAAATAAACTGATTTCTTTATTTATTTGTCGGCAGGAAATGAAAATTTTTGGCAAGAAGGTTAGTTTTTGATAATTAATTAAAAATTAATTAATTAATATTTGAAAAAAAACTATATTAACATTGAGTGTCATCCTCTATAAGTTTTAAAAAATTATTTGAACTTGTTTGGATGAATAGAAAGTATTTTATTAACGATTGGTGGACA
>JAOUZG010017399.1:1302503-1317324 GCA_026289955.1 Argiope argentata
TATTACTTAGCTTTACTTACTTACACATATTACTTATTACTTTAGAATGAATATTGCTATCACATTCCTCACACATATTACTTAGTTTTACTTACACATATTACTTATTACTTTAGAACGAATATTGCTACCAAATTTCACATACATATTACTTAGCTTTAATTATTACTTAACTTTACTTACACATATTACTTAAATTTACTTATTTACACATATTACTTAACTTTACTTATTTACACATATTACTTAACTTTACTTACTTACACATATTAATTATTACTTTAGAATGAATATTGCTATCTTTTTCAAAAACT
The DNA here is from genome assembly GCA_026289955.1 of Argiope argentata. Lineage (NCBI taxonomy): Eukaryota > Metazoa > Arthropoda > Arachnida > Araneae > Araneidae > Argiope > Argiope argentata. The sequence continues at coordinate 1,302,818 of JAOUZG010017399.1, forward strand.
ATAATCAAGTAGTAATAAAATTAGGAATTAATAGAAATTTTGCCATTCTTTCAATTTTTGCATAAGGCGAATAATTCAAGAACAAACATTTTTAAACCAACCTTAGATCCAAACCTTTACCCTATCAATGATATCAATATGGTTTTTTTTCCCTATAGTTATTAATTTTTAATTAAACCCATTAATATTAATAATATTTTTTAAACTTTTCTACAAACATTTTTTAACTGTTATAATACGTATTTTCCTGTCATGTTTTCATTTATTTCAAATACTTTTTATTTGTAGTGATTTAACAATGTCTGAAAACAGACATATCTCAATACTCAAAGGGAGGCAAGAAAAGCCAGGCTGTTATTGGCAAATGAAGCACAGAAATTGTTTTATTCAATAAGATGGAGAATCATCCTATTTCTTATTCATATTGAATGGCAATTAGCGAAATCACGATCAACGTTTTATGAAGCATTTAAGAAAATATATTTACGATTATCTGTGTTTTGCTTTCAAATCTGATCTTGCGGAATAAATTAGAAATTTAGATTGCAAGTAGTTGCTCAGCTGGCCGAAATCCCACGTTAAGCAGTCCTCGATTCAATAAAAGTTTTATATCTGAAAAGAATATGTGTTGCGTGCTCATAAAAGTTTACGGTTATGATAAACTATAACAATAAGAAGCAGCTTAAACCATTCCGCTTAACATTACTTTTGAAAATATGATGTAATTTTCACAGATGTTGATATTTTCTTTTAAATTCTTCTATAACATATTTCAATTTCAATTTCTTATATTTACCAAAATCAATGAAGTTCTTATTTTTACTTCTATGGCAACAACTAGTGTGAATAAAATCTTTAACAAATTTTCTATGAAATTACTATATTTTTTTATATTCAAATTTATATACATCTCTTAGGTAGATACCAGACTGCCGGGATAGCCTGGTTGGTAGAGCGTTGGACTCGTACTCCTTATGTTACGAGTTCGAAACTCAGCGGCCAAAAGATTCCCCGAGTGTATGGCGACTGGCGCTCGTTAAATCTATTCGTGGTCGCAAAGTCCTCCATATCGAGAGTAATACCACTGGGGGCACTGGGTCAGAGAGGATCGTTCTCTGTTCCAGGTCTAAATTACGATCTGAGATGAATGAATGAGTTTGAACGAATGTAGTCCGCCCTCTCAAAAGGATTGTGACGTGTGTGTAGCTAAGTCGTACTCTTGGCCCTAGATGGCGCTACTTGTAAAACAAAGAGACGCATTTCTTAGGCTTGAATCATCTTCTGATCGTATCAGCGGGGCTTGTCCAAGGCAAGAGCCATTAATCACTACAACCCACAAGTATATATCAGCTTTTACGCAACAGAATTCAAAATAATTGAAAATCGTATTGAAATAAAAAAAAAGAACGTGAAATTTTAACATCAGAATTTGCATTTATTCAAGTTAAGTGCCACTATCTACACTCATGCCCATTAAGGAAACCGATTAAGGTCCGGTATTGAATACCGATCCTCATTTGGCATTGTAACTATGGGGCAACTTGATATTTAACATCTACTTACAGTACCATAATCTTGAAATCGTTTAAAAAACCTGTAGATGACTCTCTGGGTGATTCCAAGTTGCTCGGATATTTCTAGCTGAGTACGCCCAGTTTTATACCTGCCTTCCAGCTGGATAAGAGAGGCGGTCAAAAACTCCACCCCAAAAAACCAACCAAATGCGTCCTTTGTATCATAACTATGCGATAATTGCACTGAAAGGCTTATAAAGCGCTTGCGAACAATTTTATTTATTTGCCTGTATTCCTTATACATCACTCTATCACAATCTCCTCATTGTGACGTACTATTGGCGTCATCTGCTGGTTTAATGCAATTTGCATATGATATTTGAAGATATGTGTTGTCATTTTATGGGGGATATATGTATTTTAGAGTTCTTTTTCCGAATGATTCTGAGTTATCCTTAATTTATAGATGCGAGTGTAACATCAAATGATATGTGTTGTGCTGTGATTAATGGCACTTGCCGTGAACAAGCCTCCGCTGATATGATCAGCAGATGATTTAAGCCTAAGAAATGCATCTCTTCGTTTTACAAGTAGCGCCATCTAGGGCCTAGAGTATGACTTAGCTACACACTCGTCACAACCCTTTTTAGGGGGCGGACTACATTCATGAAAACTCATTCATTCATCTCAGATCGTAATTTAGACCTGGAACAGAGAACGATCGCCTCTGACCCAGTACCCCCAGTGACATTACTCTCGATATGGAGGACTTTGCGACCACGAACAGATTTAACTAGCGCCAGTCGCCATACACTCGGGGAATCTTTTTGCCTGTGAAATTCGAGCTCTTAACCTAAGGAGTAGGAGTCCCACGCTCTACCAACCAGGCCATCCCGGCCCTCAGATAATATAGATAAGTATAAAGCAGAATAAATGTAGAATTTTAGGTACCCAAAATATTGATCAAATCTTATATATCGATTTGGAATATACATATTCAGTTGTTGTGATATACTTTGTGTCAATATATCAATATGCAAATTGATAAATTCAATTAAAAGACCACGAATTGAAGTAGATAATAAAGATTCTACCGTTGAAGTCGATAGATATCACCTCGTAAACAAAGTTTGTTATTTAATTCAAAGGGAAATCAATTCAGTTTCATGCCCTTCATTGGTTTATCAACCCTTTCTGTTCAGATGTCTTCTCTTAAGCATATTTCTAGATAGTGTATTATTTTGATATTTTGTGTATTTATTTTTCAGTTTTTGTTGCTAAAAATATTGAAGGGTTTGTGAGAAGATGCAAATTATCTTTAAAAAAATCTATTCAAAACAATAAATGTTAAACAATAAATGCCCAATAAATGTTAGTATTAGGTGAATAATCATTTATCTGATACATAGTGTTAAAGAAATATTACGTTAAATCATTGCAAATGATGTGGAAGTCAAACTTAATACTTACCACGAGAAAAATTAAGCAAATCAAAGGAATAAAAGTTAATATCTAAAGAGAAAAAATAAAAAGGAATATTCGCTATTAAAGTATACTAAAAAAATCGTTTTCAATAACTGATCTTGGTAAATTCTAATATATAAAAGTGTGTTTCTTTTTTATTACTTTATCTTTATAAATTCAGTAGAATATCCTGATTTTTAAAACTGTAAGGATAAAAACGCTTATTGAGCTTATTGATTGAGCAGAATACATTAGAAGTTTTGTGAACTTTTAACTTTTAAAATATTTCGTCATATTTAAATTAAAACCAATGTTTTCAAGACAAAGGAAATCCTGCGAAAATTACAATTTTTATACTTGATAAATAAAACTGTAAAGATATGCCAAAGGGTAAAAACACTTTCATTAATTATAAATCATATTCTTTATTTATGGATGCTTTTACGCAAAGTAATCAGCTTTTCTAAGCTTTTAATAATGACAATTTAACTTTTACTAATTTAGATAGTAGTAATAAAATCTTATGTAAGAACATTTTAATAAAATTTGTCAAAAATGAAATTAGAATTTATGTTTACTTATAGATCATATATGTTTTATTACAGTATTAGATTTTCCTTGTGCATTTACATTTATATTCAAGATAAATTATTTATTATATTAAAAAGAGATATAATATATAGTATAGTAGTAATAAAATCTTATATAAGAAAATTTTAATAAAATTTGTCAAAAATTAAATTAGAATTTTTTTTTTATTTATAGATCATATATGTTTTATTACCGTATTAGATTTTCCTTCTGAATTTACATATATATTCAAGATAAATTATTATATTAAAAAGAGATAAGTAGTTTGAATATCAATTTTGAGATATCTTTGTAATGATGTAATATTTACTTTTACTAATTAAATTTCTGTTGAATAGTATCTTTAAATAAATCTTTAAATTAAGTTTTATTTTAAAATTCTTTTTAAAACAAAATTTAGAAAAAGAAAAACAAAAAAAACATAATTAAAAATAGAGAAAATTTCAATTTTGACCCTGAATAGAACTGCTTTTGTATCTAATTTCAAAGAAACTAAAACCAGCAATTCGAATATGAAATGTACGACGAACGAATAAACAAACCGAAACAAACAATAAAAGAAAGAAAAAGCAGAAGCTTTTAACATCTGCCAAAGCTAAAACAACGGCATAAAATCAGAATTAAAAACAAAATCCACTAGCAGCGCTTGGAAGAAAACAAAACTGTTTTACAGTAGCTGTCCAAATCAAAACAAGTGGGCGTGGCATCCTAATAACAATAAAAAAAACGCTGATGTTGAGCAAACGAATTAAGATATCAAAATAATTTTTTCCAAACGATAGCTTACAGTTTAAATATACATAAAAGATCAAAATAAAAATATCGCAAATTTCATCGATTTTTTTACATTTTTATCGCCCATTGTACCATTAATAACAAATATTTTTTTAAAAAAATCTTTTAATATGCTAAAAATAATTAAATAACCATTTTCAATAGAAGAAAAAAACAAATAATGGGAAAAGTAAAGAAAATCATCTGATTCAGTCGTATTTGAGTATCTTAGCACACGGAGTTGGATTTGTCCTAATATTTCGCAATGTCAACTACAGGACAACCCCCCAGAAGTGTATTCAGTTTGCAGTCAAGGCTCGAACATACGAACAGGTGTATAGGAATATATGAGACCGGAATCATACCACCCGACTTGACAGCAATGAAGAGCTTACGCCGAAATTTTCCTTCAGCTTTCTCATCAACACCCCTCCCGGTGTTATTCTCAACTTGAAGTCCCCTTCACACTTCTCAACCTCTTCACTCCTATTGGGTGAAATTTCATTCCAGAACGGAAAGAATCAAAATGGAATTAATGCTCAAGGCGGGAGGAGGAAGCTTAGTGTCAAGTTTTAAAGAAAGATCAGACGACTTATTTAAAATGTCTTTGAGAAATTTTCTTACGAACAATTTTCGCCTTGTATTCATTTAGAAATAATTACATAATGAATTTCGATTATTTTAACTCTCACGAGGAAAATTTACAGTAGATTATCTATAATCAAATATATAATCCACATATTTATAGAGAGGGGGAGGCTCTACATTCAACATTTCATATATACACTTATCTTTAAACTCAACATAAAAAAAATTATTAAAAAATTGTTTTTTATTAATATATTCAATGTCTGTAATTTTCTTAATTGTCTTCGAAACTAATCCAGAGATAAACTGGTTCCAAAACTCACAAATAGATGGCGACAGTGATGTGGAGTCAAATTTAATTTAATTAATGATAAACTGAAAATTTTTAAATTTCAAATAATAATTTATATTCTGATTATAGAATTCCTCACTTGTAGGCATTAAATAATTATGCTAAATAAACTCGCATAATCAACTAAATTTCATTTTTTGTTTATAATTATTTATCAAAATATAATAAACAATTTTACTGTTAAAAAGTAAATAATTTTTTTTAATATCTTAATTATGATTTTTTCATTTAACTTCCAAAAGCTAAAAAAATTCAGTAAAATATTTTGGAAAAAGATATTTGTTTTCCATTTCGTCTTTCCGGTCTATTTTTTGAAAAATATAAATTTGAAATAAATTTATGCATAGCCAATTTTATAAAGTCGAATAATTTAGAATCATGATTTTTTTAATTCCATGTATAAAATGTTAAAAAAAAAGCTTCAAACTGACTTTGAAGTAGAACCTTTCAATTATTTATCATCTGCATTATTTTTCTGATGTCATCGTACTAAACTAAGTCTACTTACTTAGCTATAGACATAATTTCATTTTTTATCGTCCTTTGTTTTAATGTTTTCAAAGAAAAGTAACAAAAGTACGCAATATATATATATATATATATAATTATCATGATTACCTCATGTATTATTACTCCCACAGGCGTGATAATAATCATGAGTAATAATTATAGAAATTATTGTCTTAAATGATGGGAGACACGGAAACATTAAAAACTAATGAGAAGTTCTTATTGTATAAAGCTTCGAGAATAAGCATATATGAATTCTTAATGATGGATTTTCTGTCTTTTCTAACTGTTCATCTCATTCATGTGGGGTACCCATACATTTTAATTCTACCCTACCTTATATTAGAAGAATCTTTATTTCGTTATTGACTCTCATGTTTTCCAATGAAATTCCACTTGCAATTAATATGCTATAAGCAATTATGCTTAAATGTAATTATGGTTTACTGTAGCTTAAGGTTAAACATGCACTTTAAAAATCTGATTTATTTCAGTTTACATTTCTACGGGATGATCTAAAAGATCTATCAGAGGAATTTTTACTTCTTTCTCGACACTTATGCTTTGTAAAGGAATTCAACATGCAATCAAAATGCTATAAGATATATTATTAGGATTTACTGTATCTTGCAATTGAAGGTGAATTTTAAAAACTTCATATATTTTAATTACATTTCTACAGACTGTTCTTTAAAGTTGTTTTCAAGAACCAAGGAAATATTCGGACTGCAAAAATAAATTATTGCCGTATAGAATATAAGAAGCAAACGCAATGCATCATATGAAATTGTTTCTCAGAAAATTATATTGAAATGATAGCATATATAAAAAGCTTGAAACACAGATGCAATATAATACAAATTTAAAATATCGCAAAACTGTTGCATGTAAAACAACAGTACAATTCACATCGAGACCATGACAGATACCAAGTATATACATTGCACTTGCAGATAAATTCGGTAATTGGATGCAATATCAATACTGGATGAAGAACTTAAACCCATGCTAACAAAACTTATAATATGCCAGCGTTCTGGCACAGAGGTAGCACGTCTTCCGCATAATCTGGAAGTCCCGAGTTCGAGTATAGTGGTTCTTCTGTGTTCTATATGTGAGGTATGGGAATCTCCCCCCTGTAAAAAAGGGCTGTGCAAGCGAATGTGATGAGTGTGTAGCTAAAGTCATACTTTTCGCCTTAGTTGGCGCTACTTCAAACAAGAGTCGCTTATTTCAATTTAAATCCGCTGATGCATCAGCAGGCTTATCCACGGCAAGTGCCATTAGTAACAACAACAGTACTTATAATATTTCGCATTTTTTCAAACTTGAAACAATAGTGTTTCGAGATCAGAATTTTGTATTTCTTTGAATCTATGTTGTTTATACATATTTAATTAATCATTTCTTTAACAATTGGCTTTTTTCTTTAATAATCCATACTCTGTTATAAATAATAACTTGTTTATTTATATTTGATATCCCCTTAAAGATTACAAAAGATATTACATACTAGTTTTAACTCATTCAGTGGAACAAAAAAATCAGATTTGGAGCAGATTTTAGAACTTTAAATTCAATACTTTCATTTACGTCATGTATCTAATGTTCCCATTAGAAATTTAAGTTTACACGTGTAGCTAAATACTCCATTATTGGGAACCTTTTAAGCTATGCAATAAAATAAAACATTCATTCAAGCGCTCTTTAATGTCATACGTTTGAACATTTATGGTCATTTTCATTAAAAGTTCACTTCGGGGTGTTTAAGAATTCGCAATACATTTCATTGCTTAATCGCTCCAAAGAGAAAATTATATGGTTAAGGAAGTCCAAATGCCCTTAAATTTCTTAATTATATAAATTTGATAAACGGTGTTTTCAAAACATTCTTTGAACAGATGAGAAACTCAGACAATATTATAGCACAAGATTATTTTTTTAATTGACAAATGACAGATATCAAAAAAGGTGGTTATTTCATGTCATGGTAAGTTCGGGAGTAGTCAACAAGGAAACTATTCAACAAGGAAATAGTCAAACGATTCAACAAGGAATAATAAATAAATAGTCAAACTATTCAACAAGGAAATTGTGAAAATTTAAGCCTGCATAGGCGCAATCCTTCGATCCCTTTATTTTTCAATTCTAATACACCTGGAACTGCAAATGCTATCATTAAAATACCATAGCTATAGACGCCGGTGACTTGGCATAGGGGTAGCGCGTCTTCCTTGTGAATCCCGGGTTCGAGTCCCGGTTCGGGCTTGCTTGTTCTTCTGTGTTCTGTATCTGGGGAATGTGAATGGGTCCCCTGTAAAAGGGAGCTGTTCAGACAAATGTGATGAGTGATTGGCTAAGTCGTACTCTTGGCCCTAGTTGGCGTTACTTCAAAACAAGGGACGTTCATTTCGACTTGAAATCGCGTATGAATCAGCAAAGTTGTCCATTGCAAGTGCCATTAGAAACGGTAAAAACAAAATTAAGACAAAATATAAATTAATAAACATGAATGGGTACTGTTTGTTTGATTTTTCAATTTGATGCTTTTCAATAAGCAAGCATCCAATAAAAATATTTCAATATTTATAAGAAAGAATGCAATAGTAATGTTTCAAATATTTTGATTGAAAATTATGGACGCAGCATCCTTCTGCCCTACAAAATGTGCCATCATATTTTTGTTGGAATGTTTAGAGGCTTGTTTTTGTCAAACAATAAATGTCTATTCACTATTAACATTCAAAAGCTATTCAAACGATGACAAACATTTTTTATCTGGATAATAGATATTATATAAGATAGCGTCAAATTAAGATCTCAAACTTTCACTGATTCGAGAATTCTATGAAACTGATTGGGTTAATCGACAAAATTTGTGATCAAAATCGTTTAAAAGACAGTAATCGCCCTACATACCTTTAATTCTGAGCACGATTTATGGCAGAACCTTGATTTCAAGATTGGAGGAAATGGGCTCAATATCCACAATATATATGGTCCTGGTATATGTTAGATAGCCTAAATCAAAAGTTTTCAGATTAATATGTAGAGGAGTTTGTGTTTGAGTTTGTTTGAGTTTACTGGCGCTAAAACCATTTCTGGTTATGCAGCGCCAACAATATGTTATATGGAGTCACATGGTTAATTAAGAAGGTGCATGGTTACATTTTAAGAGTGTCACAAAGTGTCTAATGTCAATGTCTAATCCCAAGTGTCACAAATATTCTATTCTATATATTAAAAACAATCGTTTGCATAGATTTAAAGCTTTAAAAGAGAATATAAACTTTTTATATAAGGTAAAAGAAATTAATCATTTTTAAAAAGGTGAAAAATTGAGGATGAGGCAATTTATGAAGGATGTCTTTTAAAACAACGTGAGGAGAGTGGGTCAAGTAGTGGGTATGTAGAGGAAGAGTGAATCAAGAACTCGGGGTGGGGGTATTTTATTTCAAATCAATTTTATCTATCTTATCAGTATGGGTATGTCTTCACATGTGGCGATACAATCGCTTATATTTTGTAAGCATCAAACTGCAATATAGCTACGAAACTCCCTCTACACTCATATTAAATAATAATAATCATTTGTTGATGAAAATTCACCAAGATTACAGCATAATCCTAATTCCAGAAACTTAAACTTAACTCGATCCGAATTTTAAATCTTAAAAGTATATGTACTGTTGGCCAGGATAGCCTGGTTGGTAGGGTGCTGGATTCGAATCCCTTCTGATGCGAATTCGAACCCGCCTGCCGAAGACTCTCTATGTGTCTGTATGTGTGGTAGGCGTTAAATCTGTCGTCGTCACAAAGTCCTCCAGGTCAGGAATAATAACACTGTGAGTACTGGGTCAGAGGTGATCATTCTCTGTTCAAGACCTAAATTACGATCTTTGGATGAATGAATAAAATGCTTGAATGAATTCTATTCCATAAAAAGGGTTTGTGACATGTGTGAGTTAGAAGTCAGACTTCTGGCCTCGGGTGCTCAGGGGTTCAAAGTACCCTCAGAAGCTACTCCACTCCTCCTTCCGTTGTAAAGTAAAATACAAGAAAAACAACATGTACTTTCAAGTTGAAGTTGAAGAGTATATTTATTTCCTTACGCTACAAAAGGAAGAAACAGGCTTTGCCAATGATCCTTGAAATAATTATAAAATCATTTAGTGCTTTGAAAAAAAGTCATAACAGCATAGCAAGCTTTCTTGATGAATGTTGAAATAAAACATATCCAATTATATTGGAGGTAACAATTTTTACGAAACAAATCCAGGAAGTGACAAAAACAAAATGATTCCGTAACAACATTTACCAACGTTTTAATATCAGAATTAGGTGGAGACTCAAAAGTTATCTTAACCCTTTAGTTAAAACACTGGTTTAATTTTTTCCAATCAATTATTTTAACTAAGATAATCTGCTTATTCTAATTAATCTGCCAAAATTTTAATTAAATACAGGTATGTAATAGACATACTTGTATTTTTATGTCTGTGTTTTTTTATAATGCGAATTATAGCTCTGCTATTAATGACAACAACATAACATAACGCCATCCTGTGCCCCCGGTGCCTATAACGCTAGGTTATCTAACCAGTTGGATGAGCACAAGATGGGAGAAAAAAAAAGAAAAAGAAGGAGGATCTGCATTTTTTGGACTTTTTAAGTTATAATTTTGGTTGATTATCACAAGGGGAATTCTGGTCTCAACTATTGTAGGTCTTGAAGGGGTCTTGGTATTTATGAATGTGGTTTACTATGGAGTGGATTTTACCGCGTGAAAGGGCGTTTGATGCAACTCTCCTGTACCATTCTTCTTTGAGATTTCATTCTGGCTTTCTCATGTGCCATGAGAGAATGAGAAGGCATTCTGTGGCATAGTGAATTGGAGATTATTAATGGCAATACAATGAGATAATTCCTTGTGTTTTTTATCGCACATTTAGAAATCCCCACGCACCAATAAGTATCATACAGAAGTAGACAACACGTTACATAAAGACATCATATACAGAACATCTACTCATGCATCACATTCACTTGCATAGGCCCTTTTTACAAGTGGGAAGGGGGAGACATTCAAACATATCATAGATATGAGAGATAAAGAACAACAATGCCCGAACCGGGATTCAAACCCAATACGCCCAGATCCCGGGGAAGACACGCTATTCCTTCACCAGAAAGTCAGCTTTTGTTTCTTTTAAACTATAAATAGTGACGATCAGTTAAGGAATGAAAAAGCTATATATAAAAGAAAAGAAGATAAATAAATAATATAATATACAGCTTCATGAAATAGAGTAGGTTTCATATTTTACCAAATAATTCAATCCAAGTCGTATAAAAACACGAAACGTATTTTACAGCACACCGTATACTTCCCGGTTAAATGAAATTGAGTGGGTTCACACTGATAAATCACACATCACACTATCTTGAAACCAGACAGAAACTAAACGCCCAACAGCATTACGCGTAACAAACTAAACTGATGATCGAAAAAGTGGCAAAGAGAAAAAGAAAACAAAAAAAAAATCTGTTATTCAGCTTTTACACAAGAAAGAAGACCGGCACGGTAGGAAAAAAAAATGGGAAACAAAGAAAAAAAAAAAACTTAAGGTAGAGGCGAAAAAAATCCTTTCGCCATTTTAGTGTTGTCAGGGTTCGTGTTTATTTCCCATCAAGGGTGTCAAGTAAAAGTTTTATTGGCAGTTTATCTCGAGCGAGACGCTTGTTTTTTACGACCTCCTAAAACGGTGGATTGAGTGACCGCTGGACATACGAGGAACCGCTCGGGATAAACTGGATTTAGAGGGACTTGCACTGGGGGGAAGTTATTACTGTTTATATACCTTCGCTCTACAGAAGAAAAATAAATTTTCCCACACCTATAAGAAAACATCTGGAAAAGGAGTTTTCCAGAAAAAAAAAATACTAACTGTAAGAGTTGGCGATAGGAATACCGAAAATTCAGCTTTATGTGGGATGTTGTCGAATCTACCGTGAAGTAGAATAGAAGACTCTACAAGCTTTCCGTTTTTAGGAATTCTGTTTTTTATATACATAAATAAAATGTGATTAGATTAGAATGTCTTCTGAAGCTATTTTAGGGTTATTTGATATAGGCAGTTTAATATGAAATTAATATTATCTGCAGCTGCTTTTGAAAACCACCGATTCATGGTAGCTAGAGAACATTTGATCCTGAAGAATTCAATACATATTAGACACGTGACCATAATGAGATTTATTTTGGTGCAATAATCTCGCATTCAAAAGATGCCGTTTATTTTGCATCTAAAACTGTTCGTATTTTCGAACAGTTATTAGATGTTCCTTAGCACCTTAGTTCACACTTTGATTTTGACAGCGAGATTACATATCCTCGACATCAGATTTAACGACTTGTAAGAACAAAGTGACCTTAAATAAGGAATAGTTCTCTGGTCTCGAGATTTTTCGGCTAAATTACTGTGCTCTCAGTTTGCGTTTCTGTAGACTGAAGTAGAAATTATTATATATTACAAGTAGAAAATTATGTAAATTCAACAGGTTTTTTTTTTGTTTATGTTTTGTATAAATTAGATCATATCTCTTTTTGAAATCCTATACTGCTGTTGTTGTTACTTACGGCACTTGCCATGGACAAACCTCCTGCTGATACAGCAGCAGATTTAAGCCGAAAGGAGCATTTCTTGTTTTGCAAGTAGCGCCAACTAGAGCCAAGAGTACGACTTAGCTACACGCTCATCACATTTGCTTGCACAACCCCTTTTTACAGAGGGGGGGGCAAAGTCACACATCTCGCAGATAGCACACAGAAGAACAACCATGCCCGAATCGTGCTTCGAACCCGGGACTCCCAGAACACGAGGACGATGCGCAACCTCTGTGCCAGAAAGCCGGCTGAAATCCTATTCTAAGGTTATTTCAAGGAAACATTAGTGGTTTTTTAATAATTATCAGATAATATTATATTGCCAGCTTTCTGGCGTAAAGGTAGCACGTCTTCCTCGTGTTCTGGGAGTCCCGGGTTCGAGTCCCGGCTAGGGCATGATTATTCTACAGTGATCTATCTGTGAGATGTGTGAATGTACCCCCCTGTAAAAAGGGGCTGTGCAAGTGTAGGTGTGTGGGTTTCATCCTCATATGAACGAAAAGTCAGAATTCTGCCCTCGGGTGCTCAGGGGTCCATACCCTCAGAAGCTACTACACCCCTCTTTCCGTGATAAAAAGCGAACACAACATCATCATCATCACTTAATATTTAGTGGTGTATCATACCGTCACTCATATTAAAAATAAAAAAAACGCTTGGCGCAATATAGCCAAAAATGAATTTTGCGCCAAAAAAAATCCGAATAGCAACAAGGAATCATAACCAAAATGCTGTGTGTCTCACTGTGGAGACGTTTGAACCCGAAGATTTTAAGGATTGCAATTAAGGATCTAAGTAGGAGAATATCATATATTCTGATAGCACCGTGTGGACATGAAGTAAACTCACAGTTTCGCATTGGAAAATGTCGAAATTCGAAACATAATTCCACTAAAGATCCAAGAATCACAGAAAATCGCAGATTTTGAATTACAGGATTCGAAGTTTGAACCTTGATTACATTGAAGATTTTTATTTAGACTTTTTAACAACTTCCCTTAAGACTAAGAAAAAAGAATGTCTTTAATAATAACGATTGAATATAATCTTATGGCATTAGAGTATACTACCCTTTATTGCCGAAAATTCCAATCTCATTCCATTTCAATGAATCAATCAATCAACAGAAAGAGTTCTAATATTTCAATAAAAACATCCTCTGTTGAAGAGATGTGAAAATATGGGGAGCTATGATCCAATTACACCTTTGTCATGTGAACTCAATTAAAAATTTAATAGTGTTTACTGGATTAAACTTCATATTATTTTATAGTGAACGTTGATATTTTTCAATTTAATTGGAGCAGGCCTGTAGAAGAATCTTCCATCAAAGGTATTCAAATTCTTCTGATTTATATACTATTCTGATATTATTATATAATATAAATGTATGTACTTAAAAGGAGTAAAGCAAAAATAATAGTATTGTATAGCTATATAGTATTATAATTTACACATCTAGTTGAATCCTTAGATAGCATGTCCTATTTGAAATATTATGATATGAAATGCAAATCGATTATGACGTATGTTCTTTTCTCCAAGTAAATCTTGTTTCTAAATCAAACATTGCATTTCAATTTAATTAACATTTAAATATCAAATTTTCTCTAATTTAATGCATGCATCATTCAGGCCATTGTATATGAAGAGATTAGCTATTGGTATAAATAGTTTATATCGAATAATATTACAAAGTCAACACCAAACTCAGCAGAACCTTGTATTATAATATACAATACTGTACAATAATGAATGATATTGCAAATAGTGTTCAATATTGTCAATACTGTAAAGTATTTAACGATATCTAAAATATTGTTAAATATTGCAAATGCTTTAAAATATTTAGATATATAAAATACTGTACAAGATTAAAAATTTTGTGAAATATTCAACGATATGTAGAATAATGTACAATATTGCAAATGTAAAATATTTAGCTATATTTAAAATGTACAATATTGCGCATGTAAAATATTTAGCTATAATTAAAATGTACAATATTGCGCATGTAAAGTATTTAGCTATATATAAAGTGCACAAT
>JAOUZG010017399.1:1321909-1334212 GCA_026289955.1 Argiope argentata
AAGCGTTAAAAGCATTATACGAGCGAATTAAAGCGTTAAAAGCATTAAACGATCGAATTAAAGCGTTAATATCTTTATAAGATCGAATTAAAATGTTAACATCTTTATAAGTTCGAGTTAAAACGTTAAAAGCGTTATATGATCGAGTTAAAATGTTAAAAGCATTGTATGATTGAATTAAATCGTTACTGCCTCGATAAATTTGTTTTACTAACGGAAATATCTTACATAAATATTCTTATAATAAATATATAAAATATATTGGTTTCATACAGATCAATTAAGATAATCTTATTGTTCGTATTATTTTATACTATTTATTACATTATTTAAAAATTTAACTGTAAGAGTTCTATTTAACTATAACTAAGTTCTTTGGAGACATTGATAGATTGATGACTATATATTGAATGAAAAATACAAAATATATTTTTATGGACTTTTTATTTCACTGGATTAAATTATAATAAATAAATGTTATTTTCTACAATTTATTAAATTAAAATATTTCATTTAAGATGAAACTGAAAATTTTATTTTTAAAATAAGCAGATAATCACAGATATCAAGGTTTTAACGTTTTTACCGAACTTGTCATTAGCGTAAATTGTAAATATAAATGTTAACAAGCTATTCGAAATTTGGGTGGAATAAGTTAATTATTTCAATCTGTTTAATGATTAAGTTTTAATGTTTTACTTTCAAATAATTAATTCCCAAAAATAAATGTAAACTACGTTTAAATCATTTACTATCAAAAAATGGAAATGAAATTATCGTTTATTTTTTTAATTTGTAAAGATTGTCCTTAAAATGTCGACACAATTTTTAATAATTTTATCACAATTTTTTTGAAATTAAATTTTATAGCATACTTTCTGAAATCAAATCAATATCTGTGCATGCAAAATCTTATCAGTTATTCGAATTATTCAAGTAGCTAAATATTATTGTTTAGATATTCTAAATAATAAAAACCAAAGAAATTAAAATTGTGATTATTTATATAAATTTTCGTTTAACCGCTGAACTGTTTTGCCTGATTACTATTCATGCATATATTTATCGAATTTTGATAGCTGTAAGCTAAAAACGAAGCATCTATAACTATTATAAATCAGTACTAAAATTACTTCAAGTACAAAGATAAGTCAAGAATTCAATGGCTATGTGAATGAAAACTTAAAAATATCTCAAAATAGAAGATGTCATCTTATTAGATAGTAAAGAAATTGAAACAGTTAAGTGGTTAAGAATAAACTCTTTCAGTGAGATGTCTCCAATCATTAAATGCGTCTGGCCACTAGTTATCAGCACTATTCCCCATATGCTCTCACAAAAAATTTATCATGGAAGAATTGAAATAATTTTTAAAACCTGTTCATCTGAATTTTATTTAACTAGTTCGTCATTACTCAATATTAATATAAAGAACTTCGCATGTCTAAAAGTTTAATTTTTTTTAATTCTAGAAATTTATACATGTCAGGAATAAGGAATTTCTAACAAGCATCATAAGTAATATTATTCATTTTAAGATTTAATTAATCCAAATGGTATAAAACAACATTACACTGTTTTTAAATGAGAATTTTTTTCTTCCTCTTTTAAATGAAAAATATGTAAATTGCCGAGAATTTTTAATTATCATGATTGAATAATTTATTACAAAAATTTTTGATGTAAAAATATATTGCTTGTAGTACGTACCACATTATGGTACATACGTAAGTATATGCCAAAGAACTTTACACTAACCATTGTGGTACAGGACAACAATCAGTGGATTGTCTTGAATTCAAAAGAGTTGGGGATCCAAACTTCCATGCAACAGTTGCAATGACGACCTGAAATATTTTATTTCATCATTATTTATAAATTTTATAAATACACAGGAAAATAAATACGAAAAATTCATTTATTTTCAAGAGGAAACTATTTTTTTTAAAAAAAGGAAAATGTATGGGTATTATATGTGTAAAGTAATACTTTTTAAAATTATTAAAAAATTTCTTTACGCTAAATGAAATTTAAATTTCTCTTTGTTTGTTTTTTCATACGCAAATGTATAATAATAACTGCATAATAATACCAATTAATTAATCTATTAATCTATTCTAACATTGTTCTAACAATGTTTAAAAATTTAATTTTAAAAAAATGATGTACGGATCGAAAATGCTAAATCTTTCCATCAGCAAAAAATCTTTTAAAAATTACTATTATTGCTTAATTGCTTGCTATTGCTATTAAGTCTTAAACTGAAATTATAATTATAGAGTGAAATCATAATAAAAAATTCTCCGATTGCATGGTTTTACTTTTTGACACACCTTTGTGTCAATATCTAATATTCCATTAAATTTACTCTAGTGTCGCATTTTATTACATGGTTTGTTTAGATTCATACATATATTTATGGATGAAGGGGTTTAAATTCATGTAAGGTGTTTAGATTCATATAGCATTACATTTATGATGCATATACTGGTATATCCTTACAACTATGATAAATTTGTGTATTACCATATCTATGGCGCTTCGATTCATGTATTGCTACATGTATTTTATTTGAGCTGATGTATCACTACATGTTTATTTGCAAAGAGCAGAAACCTTAAAAGAAGTTAAATGAAATCGAAGCAGCAATTAATAAAAAAATGAAACTTTTTTTTTCATAAATAACATCAATAACTTTCAAAATTACATTATAATTTTGGATAATTTTTTATCATTACAAATTTTTATACTTCCGCTAATTATGAAATATTGGATAATATTGTTTTTAAAAAAATTAATAAAAAATGCAATATAAAATGTTTTTTTTTCATATTAGGTGATCAAATTCCAATTTTAAAGTTCCCACTGGAATCAATACGAAAGTTTCACATTGCGGTAAGCTCCAAAAATTTATTATTTATATCAGTTTACTGGAAATATTAGATGTCTTATTATTTTATGTGTATACTTTTGTATCTAAAAAACTAAAAATAAATAGGAATGTATTTATTAAATTATATTTGAATTCTATCGTGAGAAGGGAAAGTATTCTCTCTTTCTGTCTCAAAACACTTTCTCACAAAGGCTACTGGTTTAAAAGGAAAAGAAAACGAATAAATTAAATAACTTTAACTTTGTTCCCATGTATACATGCAGTAGTTGTTAAATTAAGGACAATTAGTTTTTTTTTAAAGTCACTAACAGGGATTGTAAACATTGGTACAACCAAATTACCATAACATGGCTAGTCTATAAATAGCGAATCCTTACATGGTGAGGCAAAATAGTTACTTTTTAGAATTTAAGTTTTGGTTTTGAGTGCTGAATTGGTAATATTTTCTATTACATTTTAATTTGTTGAACCTCATTTCCTTTGGTCCTAAGCAGTTTAATATCATATCAGTATTTGAAAATAAATCGTAACAAAGTAAAAGCTTTTATTTACAAATTTTTAGCTGTGTCCACTTTTTAAAAATGTATTGAATATTTCAAGCTTTTTACGATAACATATAAGGGGTGTTCAAATGAAAAAAAAAACGAAATGTCTTAACAATGTAACAGTTAACGTAATACAACATATATAACGTAGAGAGATACAACGTAGCGTTAACATATACAAACGTATCGAGGTATATAGGAAATAAGATTGGAGCCCTCGGCGTAGATCGGAGCGTGCTCAGGTGCACGCATGCGCAGGTGAGAGCAGAGGCTCTTATAAAAACCGCCGTATAATCAACGTAGCATATTAAAACTATTAAAGCACAGTAAAACCATTAACCCCGGTGAGTACTGAGAGACACTTCGGAGAGCACTAAGGTTCTTCAGGAACAAAAGACCGGGGCTACTCCCGGAAAGTGTGGTTCTGCTCCATGATGAGCGTCCACAGATCTCCCGGGTCGGTCACGTACGGAACTGATCAAATTCAAGCGACAGCAGTTCAATCCTCCGCCCTACAGCCCGGACACATTGCCCTGCGATTTTCATGTGTTTGGTACAATGAAAAACTTCTGAAAGGTATGCACTTAAACTCAGATGGCGAACTCAAGGGTATTGTAAAGGGCTGGATCTCATCAAGGCCACAGGAGTTCTGAGAGCATGGAGTCCTTCGGCTCGTTAATCAATGGAAACGTTGTGCTTCGGCCTATGGTGTATACTTTGAATAAATATGTTCGAAACATTGAGAAAACTATTTAAATATTAATGCTTTTTATGCATTATAAATATTAAATTAGTTTTCTCAATGTTTTGAACATTTTTATATCAATTTTTATTTCAACATAAAGCTCAGAAGCTGAAACTATGTACAAAATCCGAACTAAAAACATCTAAAAATAGTTTTCTGTAACCGTGGTAACTTTAAACCATTTTTAAAACGCGATACATTAATTTTTTTATTTAAACATTTATTACTTTCAAAATCTGAGATGCTCATATTTAAATTAATTGCATTAAAAATGAGATTAAGTGCAAACTTAAGTAATACTCAAAAAATATAATAATAAATACTCATATTATCAAATATTAGCTCTCGAAACAGAAGCAGCATTTGAATTTCGATCTTAGTCTGCTTCTGTGTCGTGAATCTCTTGATTCGGCCCACACAAAGTTATTTAGATGAAGTGCTACTTAAACGGAACCAACAAAAGGACTCATTTTCAGATGGCAGAATCCAGCATGTTTGGCATTTTAATTTCCGGTTTCAACCAGCTGCACACACATCCAGCGCGCGAAGATATTAAAAGTAAGATAATTCATTTGACTTTAGGGCAGTGGAGTCCCAGCTGAAAATCCATATTCGTCTGCAAAATATGGCAAAATCTAATTTGCTGTTTTGAAATTCATGTCGATGTCTTAAATAAAATCTAGGGTTTCAGTTGTAGATTTCAGAAACATAAAATTGCTATGGAAAAAAATGCGCATCTAACAATTTGAAAAACTTTAATAAAGATCTAACAACAATCCTATCATCATGTTTTATAATTTATATTTATTCACTATCAACTTTATTCATTAACAACATTTGACTTTAGGGCAGTTGAATCCGAGCTGAAAATTCATATTCGTTTGCAAAATATGGCAAAATCTAATTTTCTGTTTTGAAATTCATGCAGATTTCTTAAATAAAATCTAGGATTTCAGTTGTAGGCTTCAGAAAATAAGATCAGTGGTACAGAAAATAAAACAAAATTCTTAAATTGTGTGAGGGAAAAAAAATGCGCATCCAACTATTTGAAAAACTTTGCAGTAAAGATCTAATAACAATCATAATCATGTTTCTTAACTTATATATATTCATTATCAACTGCGGATTAATTTTCTTCATCGGGAAATCATATAAAACCCCCATAAATTATCAATAGTTTTGAAATTTATGTCATTTAAAGAAACCTTTGTCTAACCTAACTATCCAATTTGAAAAATCAGATAGTTAAAATTGGTAGAGGTTAAATTAAGCAAAAATTTGAGTCAATATTAAAAAGTCCTAAACTAAGATAGTATATGCCAAATTTAAACAAATTCTATTTAGATAGTTGGCCAATAGTAGTAGCTTAACATAAGCATAAGTAGTTGCCAAGGCTCTTAGTTAAGGTATGGTATAAATTATAAGACAATATCCAATTTTTCCCCAGATCAAGTTTCTTACGTATAATAAAGTTTTTGTATTATTAATTGGGAAATTTACAACTATTATTTACCCTCTAGTTATTAAATAGGTCTAAATCAAATTTAAGAAAGCTCGGCTTAAACAATTGGGAAATTGTGTGTTACTTATGCTTGAGGAATTGCTAAGGCTCAAATTAATTTATAACAAATCTTGATGAAATATTTCCTTTTTTTTTTCTCTTTACGAAAAATGTTTATGTGGAAATAGTTTTGCTGTACTTGTTACATATGAACTTTACTTTTAAACGACAGCTTATAATCAGTTAAAATGTGCTCTTGGGAACTAACAATAAAAAATGGAGACAAAAGTAAATTAAATGAGAAAATATCTTCAATTTGTCATTTCGCTCTCAATAACTTTTTCCAATCTCCCTTCGATAATCACATGTCAAAAGTACAATGTTAAGCCTTACATTTAATAATAATACTTTATAATCTGTATAAAATCCCCGAGATCAGTTTCTCATGGCATTCTGAATTAGTAGTTTCTTTTATTTTTCAAAATTAGGAAATTTAATTTTAGACAAAAAAAAAGCATGTTATTTATTTTATTTTCTAAAATCAGGAAACTTGATTTTAGACAAGAAAGAAAAACAAACAAACTAGATATCTAAAAATGAATAAAGTTTTTATTTTTACTTAAAAATATAACTCAATATAAATCACTAGAATAATCTATGCATCGTGAAAATAAGCCTATTAAATCCAAAAATATATTTTTAAAAATCGAATACTTATAGGTTTTTAATTGTATTGTGTTCAAAAGTTTTAAATTGTATTGATTTTTATTGATTTTGATGTTTTGAATAAAACTGTTGATAAATTTATTAAACAAATTGGAGACTTAGTTTGGTTATCCGTTTACTAATTAGAAATTTGCGTCATAATTTAAATCAGCTTTCCAAATCTAGTCATATGCATTTGAATCATCGCATTGCCCTTAAACATTCTTATCATAACAACATAAAGATGCATTTTTATATTGCCTATACATTTAATTCGACAAAATATTGTCTTGATCAGTAATTTCAGGAATCGAAATATTATATCCTTATTGACCCTTTTCTCAGATCTGACAAAAATTGATATGTAAAGTGGTTTATAAAGTGGTGTCAAGATTGTTTGCATTTTTATTGCAATTCAGTGCCTTTACTTTGGATAAGATATAATAGTACTGTAATTCCCTGGTCTGTTTCCTTGTAAGACAAGAATTTTCAGTAGAAAAAGAGTAAGAATGAGATAAATTAAGGCTGTCGAATAATCGTAAAAATTATATTTAAAAAATTATTATTAAATAATGGAATAAAATCAATATAACATAAAAAAATATTTCAATTCAATAAGGGGGGGGTTAAACTGTTTTTCTTTATTTAATACCAAGTAATTCTAATAAGTATTCAATAAAATAATTTTAATGAACAAAAAGTCGGTCTTGATTAATTAATAAATTACGAATATAATGTACTAAATATATGGTATTTCAGACAAGAACTGTAAAATAAAATTTTAAAATAATAAGTACATTGCCCCTTTTTTCTGATTTGACATAAATTTATAAGTGTAAAGTGGTTGATAAAGTGGTGGCAAGATTGTTTGAATTTTTATTGCATTTCAGTAGCGAAATTTCGGATAAGATATAATGGTACTGTAATTCCCTGGTCTAATTCCTTGTAAGACAAGAATTTTCTATAGAAAAAGAGTTGGAATGAGATAAATTAAGGCTGTCAAATAATAGTAAAAAATATACTTCTTTAAAAATTCTTATTAAGAAATAATGGAATAAGATTAATATGACATAAGGAAAGATATTTCAATTAAATAAGGAAGTTTAGACTGTTTTTCTTTATTTAATATTAAGTAATTCTAATAAGCATTCAATAAAATTTTAATGAACAAAAAGTCGGTCTTGATAAATTAATAAATTACTAAAATAATGTACTTTATATAGTATTTCAGACAAAAATCTATAAAAAATAACTTTGTTAAATAGAATTTGTATTTATTTTTTTAAAGTCAAATTTTTTAAAGTAATTGAATGTATTTTTTACTGAATACCTTGTAAATAATAACTAAAACTGTGCATTAAGGTCTATAAAAGTTATTCGTTTATAACTATAAACAATAAAGACAATGTTTTATAGATTAAAATATTTCAAAAATTTTATTTTTTTTAATTTGTAGCCACAATATTAGATAATTGAAGATGACATTAATTTCCAATTTATAATTCAAGTATTTTAACTTTGCATTAAACTACAACGCTTGTTTAATGTGTTTTAGCTTTACAATAACTTAAATTCAAAAATATGAATTATCGATTATTTTAAATTAAAAAAATAGGTTTCTATAAACTAGATCCACTGCATAAAGTATATCTTATTTTTTTATAGTTTAGTTTTAAAAATATATATTTTGAGTTCAGCCAAAACTGGAAAGTCCATCCCCCGCAAAATAATCACGATTCAACACCAATTCCCTCCCCCCACGGCAAATCGATGCCGCTTTTCAAATAGCCCTCGAGGGCTTCCTTCTGACCATCGAAATACATTAGAGCAGGGGATCTTGGAGGCCTGGCTTATCCCAATATTCCAGAAGTCTGGCAAACAGAAGTCGATCCCAATGGAATCCCTTCGTGTCTAAAGGTGCGTGCAGGTGGAACGACGGGGGACCAGGGCGGCACATTGATGTCCAGTGGGGCGCATCTCATCACGGCCCATTGCACAGGTAGTCGTCGTTATTAGCAGGTTGCGCTGTGGGTGCTTATGGGCAATCTGTTATGAAAGGCATGAGTAAGAGAATCGATCAAATTAATGAGAAGGAAACGATGCATTCTTTGCTTGCTCTTACAATTTTCTGACCCTTCATTCCAATTAGAATGAACTAGCGTAAATGGAATCGTATATCGATAAAGTTCTCATTTTGATTTTGTAGTATGTGAACATAAAAAAACTGATTTATCAGTGTTTATAAACTTGATACTACCGTCAAATTAAGATAAGCACAAAATAGAATTAACTTGATCGATTTTGTCTTAAAATGTGAGGCAATTTGTTTGAAGTCAAAAATATCCAAATCATTGTAATAGATTTCGCCTCTGGAATTTTAACATTTGTTTTAGAGCTACTTCTTGGTAGGCCAACAAACACATTCGTTTTAGAGCTACTTCCTGTTAAGTCAACAAACACATTTGTTTTAGAGCTACTTCCTGTTAAGTCAACAAAGACATTTGTTTTAGAGCTACTTCTTGCTAAGTAAACACTCACTAACGTTAGTTTTTAAAATTTTATCAAAATCTTATTGTTTTTATGCCTATAAATTGAAAAGATGTTATCGAAAAAATTATTCAGTGGCATTTCAAAATTTACAAAAATTAACTTTCTTATGTTTTATATAATTTTTCATTTTCTTCTTCATTTTTGATAAACTTTTTAATATATTTTGATTATGCTTCAAAAACTTTTCATTCTTTTATTTAAAACGTTTCAATATCCCGATGCTTTATTTTAATCGTAATCGATACGTGAATTATTACAATTTTTAAGTGTTTTAGATTTAAAATTTAGAGACCGTAAACTGCGAAATGCAATTTCTTTACTTTTCATGTTGCATAGTAAAAAGAAAATTAATTTTGAAAAACTCGGATATCTAGAGCCACCAGTTTTCGCTCCAGTTAAAAAAATTATTTTTACTATATTTTGTTTGTTATTACAAATTAATAGTTATCTTTTGAATGCCACTAAAATGGCAGTTTTTATAATTTTGAAAGAATTTATGTTTTTAAGTTTTAATACTTAAATACTTAAGCTTTGATCCTATCTGTTAGAAGCTTAAAATTTAAAAATGTTAGCATTTCAGTGGCATAAATTTGTTTTTTACTATAGAATGTCTTACATTTTGATAAATATTCAAACATATTTTATGAATATTTTACAGTAACAATTTTTACAATATTGTCTTCTAAACAATTTCCAATATGTTAATTAGTAAATTTGAGGTAAAATATTTGTGATATTAATCCTATTAAAATTCCTAACTTGTTTTGCATCTTAATATATTACTGATGTTTCTTACAAGAAGTTATAAAGGTTATCTTTTTCTAAACTTTCAAAATGCCCTATTTTGACTTTGAATTCATTGTAATTATGATAATATATCCTCTATCAGTCTCTAAGAAATACACAAATATTTACAAAAGCCGAAATTGTGAAACCGCTGCTCAATACAGAAACATACCTAACTCTTTAAACAAAGAATTTAAATATTAAAGCTTGATTTTTCAAATGGGACAGTAAACAGTAGAAAAGTCCCATAAGAAATCCTGGGATTTTTTTGAGTCAAGGCATAAAACCAAGCATCTACCGTGTTCATGTGCAATATCGGATGCTTTTAAAATCGAAACCGAATTCCTAAAATCCAGAACGGGAATAGCGTTTCAACTTTTTCGACAAGGCATATTTTTAGCCCCTTTATATATATCTGAAGAAAAAAAAGTCAACAAACTATTCTCTTGAAACTCGCGATGCGGTGGTTTGAAATACGGTTTGTAGCGCGCACTTTTCGTAACAAATAAAGATTTACGTTCGATTTCTTTTTACAATCGAAATCTTTTTAGTGAGTGCATTACTTTTTTTGTTTATTTGTTTACTTGCGAAACATGTTTTTGGTAGAGTGCGTGTGTTTGGTAACCCCACGCAAAAACGCATACAGTTCGATTGCGTGTAGTACACTGAACTTACGTGTTTGGAACAGCGCCGGAAAATATCTGTTATGTATTTTTCATTTCAATTCGCTGCTTTTTTCCAAAAAAAAATAGTTTTATTTTATTTTTTTTAAATCTTATTTGAAGCCAGTACGTTAAGTCGTTATTTTACACACAGACACACACAGATGGTACGATTGCGGAGAACAAGGAAAAATTCTTGTTCTAAACAAAACTGAATATTGAACTTAATATTTAAAAAAAGTATTTTAGTTTCCAAACTTGTGTTGTTGTTGTTGTTGTTTGGATTTGAAAACTAGAGATAGTTTCCTAAAGAAGTTGTTGGTGTTAATGTAGTCGGATCACGAATGAAACTTCATTTTTATGTAAAAAAAATTTCATTCTTAAAAAAAAAATAAGTTGTTTTCAAAGTTTTTCGCACTTAAAAACAATACAAAAGCTTCATCCTACTATATTTTAGTTCGCTATTTTATGAGTTACTAGCCGTCTTTGGTGACTTGTAGGTGTACTGGCATTATTTTTTATGTTTAGTACCAATTAAATATCTTATATACATGTCTTAATGTTTGTGATTTTCTTAAAAAAACGTTCTTCTGAGTATCAAACATTAAATACATCTTAATAACTTTGCATTTGCTCTTTTTGGATTGTAAATGG
The DNA here is from genome assembly GCA_026289955.1 of Argiope argentata. Lineage (NCBI taxonomy): Eukaryota > Metazoa > Arthropoda > Arachnida > Araneae > Araneidae > Argiope > Argiope argentata. The sequence continues at coordinate 1,332,951 of JAOUZG010017399.1, forward strand.
GGTTTTCCCATATGAAATCAACATCGTGGTGTCTGAATGCCAAAATAAATGGAACAGACCGGTCAATTTAGCTTTTAAATGCGTGCTGTGTTTATAAGTGCTATAGCTTCATTTTCTTTTCCTCATGTTAACTATGTAAATAATAAACAGATTGTTTTTTTTTTATCATTAGATTACAGAAACAAAAGAATATCACGTCTTTAAGTATTAATGAAATAAAGTAATTTTCATTTTTTTTTGCTACAATTAAAACAATTTTTGGATATTAAATTGTATGACACTTAAACTGTTATGATTAAAATTTATAAAAAAATTAAATGAAATTAAGTAAGTCTTTTTTGCAGTATTTTAATGTTATACTGAAAAACCGTCAATCTCCTTTAATTTTTATTAATTAGTACCTTCTCAAAATACTCGCCTAGAAATGACCTATTTTTACTTTTCAAAATGCTTTTGGATCTCATTCTGTAAGTCTAAAGTAAAGATAGTTCTATAGAACGCCACACTCACACATGTTTAACTTTCTTAGATACTAGCATCATATGCATACTTCCCAATATTAAAATATTTGAGTACTTAGAGCATTTAGTACTTTGCTGTATATCACAGAAAAGTTTATATTTCTCAACTTTTATATTTGGTTTATTGAATTTTTAATATTATAAAAATCCATAAATTGAAGAAAAAATGACATATGAAATTTAATTCTAACATTTAATGGTATACCAACTCGAGATTTTTACGTTCTTAATGTTTAATTACTTTTCTAATTTACAAAAGTATGCATACATAAGTTTTGTATTGGCAAACTATCTGTCCAATAAAGAGTTTGAAAGGGAAAATTTAGATTCAGTTGCCAAATTCATTTGCTATATTACATTTTTGAAAGTTCAAATGAATATACTTCGTTCAAAATTTGACAGAATCGGCAATCATTATATGTATGTGGAACTGGGCGGGCAAATTGTCCATTCTAAGGTACTGATTAAGAAAAGATGTAACGTTTAAAGAAAAAAATACCCAGCTAATTTATTTAAAGGTCATTAAAAATTAAAAGATTAAAGATGAATTACAATAAAGTAAGAAGTTAAAATAACATCAAATGTTAAATATTACATCAAATGTTAAAATGTTCAATGTTAATATAACATCAAATGTTAAATATTACATCAAATGTTAAAATGTTCAATGTTAATATAACATCAAATGTTAAATATTACATCAAATGTTAAAATGTTCAATGTTAATATAACATCAAATGT
>JAOUZG010017399.1:1339586-1363067 GCA_026289955.1 Argiope argentata
AATTCAGAACTCTTTTGTATTTAATTGGTTGAAGGAAATTTATTCTTGGGTTATATATATCAATCATGGAAACTGCAATGAAGGACCAAAACTCTCTGTTTACCACCTTACGTACACATCTATAATTACAATTCAGAACTCTTTTGTGTTTAATTGGTTGAAGGAAATTTATTATTGCGTTATGTATATCAGTCATGGAAACTGCAATGAAGGACCAAAACTCTCTGTTTACACCAATTTAGGTACACATTTGTATTTAATATTCAGAAATCTTTTATATTTAAATGGTTGAAGGAAATTTATTCTTGGGTTATAGATCAATCCTGAAAACTTCAACAAAGAACCAAAACTCTCTGTTTACCACCTTACGTACACAATCTGTACTTACAATTCGGAATTCATTTATATTTAATTGGTTGAAGGAAATTTATTCTTGGGCTCTATATATCAATCCTGGAAACTGCAAAGAAGGACCAAAACTCTCTGAACTATGGATATACTTAAAATTTCTTAAAATAGTTTTTTACAATTTTTTATTTAAATTTTATATGTTGCAAGGTTAATAAGTTGTGATGAAATTATATCAGATTTATTTATCAATTTGATTTTATTTGCTAAAAATTATAAACTATATTTTGAAGTGATTTTAAACAATTTAATTCCACTTTAAATGTTCTTTTAAGTGCAATGATTCGCAACAATAAGAGTTTGAGGATAAAACACACGGACTTTATTTAACAATATTATTTTTCATGAATTTAATTTAAATTAAGAAGTGTACACACGAATTCTCTCAAATCACCTGACCTCAACGAAATTTGTTAACACCAAATTATATCCCACTTGATCGAACTAAAGCTCGCTTGAAACTTGCCTGTCCGAAGCGATCATGGCAACATCATGGGGAAAAAAAAGAAAGAGTTGAGGGTGGGGGAAAGCAGTGGAAGAAGGGAAAAAAAATATCGTTTGCAATATCCACCGGCAATGCACTACAGCCAAGAGGTGGCGCAATAATAAATAAAAAAAAGATTGCTTTTTCGCGAGAAAACTTGGAATATATCCTTTTCTCTTTCTCTCTTCACTTCTCTTCTTTTGTTATTATATCGTTCCCGTGACGAGGGAAATGCGTGGAGGGTGGACTGCGACTTCCTCCCTCCTGCCTCCCACTGACTTGGAACCCTTTCAACTACCCCTATCATCGTCAGATTTTGTAAGAGTTTCTTTAGTCAGCATTTTTAATCAAGCTATACGTTTCCACCATCACTCTTCCACCCCCACCACCCCTCATGTTCGCCCACCACTCCCCGCAACTCAGAAAAACGTCACAAATCAAAACGCGAAAGATCGGCGATTTGTGGAATACTGGTCCATCTCGTCGGATGAGAGACATTTGTTAAACAAATTCGAGGCAGACGATAACGGTGTCGACAGCTGCTCGCACAAGTCACAATCAATGCGTGTTCCGCTTAAGCACTTTGTTTCGAACTCAATTCGAGGAGAGAAAATTGAATAATAATCTACGATGTTTAGTTTTCTGCTTTGCTTTTTTTTATATAACAAATTTGCGTTTTTGTTCTTCTCAACAGCTGGGTGGGGGGATTCAATGTACTTACGTACAGCTTCTGGAAAGTATGAGCCACGCATTTTTTTTATGGATAAAAATAATTAGGACTGTAAGGAACGTTCATTTAATACCCATTTCATCTCTTGTTTATGAATTTTGAAAAATGTATTTTTAGAATATAGAATGAAATAAATGTATTTATAGTATATAAGAAAGTTTTGACTTGTAACAGAAGAAAATCCGTAAAATTTAAAAAGTATCAAAACCGCTCATTTAAGCCGATTGAGCGTCTCTTGATTGTCAGTAGCGCCAATTAGGGCTAAAAATATGACAGCTACACACACGTCACAACCCTTTTTACTGGGCGGATATCATTAATTCATCCATAGATCGTAATTTAGATCTGGAAAAGGGAACGATCATCTCTGAACCAGTATCCACAGTCGTATTACTCTCGACATAGTGGACTTAGCGGCCGCGACAGATTTAACGAGCTCCAGCCGCTACGAACTCGAGAAATCTTCAGCCGATGAGTTTCGAACTCGCAACCTAAGTAGTACTAAGTCTACCAACTCTCGACATGGAGACCTTTATGACCCCGCATGTACAATCTTCGGCTGGCGAGTTCGAACTCGTAAGCGAAAGAATGCAAATCCAACGCCCTACAAAACAAGCTATACCGACATTTGGCGACTAAAGGCAACATTTGAAAGATTAATTCTATATGTAAATAATGGCATGGTGCGCTTATAATGCTGAAGTAAATTTAAGAATAAACAGTTAACAATGCAGTCGCTTCTTGCACATTTGGTACAATAGATAGTAATTTCAGACAAATCGGAAAGTTAGAATTTTATGAAGAATGATTTCCCTATTTGTGATGAGTAATCTATAAATTAATTAGAATACTTAGCCGACATTTTTATAATGACCACACTGCCTTGCTTGCTAGTTTCAATTATTTGAACTTGATCATCTTTCTCGCAGTCGAAAATTTTAGCTTGCTGTTTCGAATCGTTTAATAAGTTGCAGAATTTCATTCAATCTACTCATTATTTTATTCAGGAGATTGAATGTGAGCATCCATGAGCATTATTCAGTAATAACTTAAGGAATTTTATAAGAAAATCATGTTTCACTCTTTATCCAGACAGAATAAATTTCACCAAAATGATGATAAATATATATTTATTCACTTATTATTTATCGAAATTTGCCTGTATATGCTGCATACTTTGAGTAATAAATATGCTTTTTGTTATTTCTTTATAAGAACGTGTCAAAAACAAGCTTAATGAGAATATATTCAAAAAATGTTTCATAAAATGGCATAATGGATCTTTTTATGTTTTTAAAAATAGATTTTCAAAGGAAGTATTTAATGTATAAATTTTAAATCCACATTAAAATTCAGAAGGTATTCTAAAACCTACTCATTGAATTATTTACTTGGAATGCTTAATGCGTTTTTAACGAAATAGAAAAATATAAAAGAAAATTTAAATTAACATTTCATGAACATATTTCTCTTAAAAACTTTCCAACATATTTGCCGTCATATATCAGTCAGAAATATTTGGTGTTTCAAAGACAAAGACTTGTTCCCTTTCATTGATTTTTTTTATAATTATTTTCAGAAGAATTAAGGACGAAAAATTCCATATATTTCAATTGTATCAAAATGAAAGAATTCTTTAATATATATTGTTTTTAATACAGACAAAATACTTTAAAAATATGTGCATGTTTTTCGAATAATAAAATGTTATAATACGAATTAGACACACTTATAATAATAAGTACCATCTGTCCTTTTTTGGGAATTTCGTATTTAACGTAACTTCATAATTGGCTGCATATAATTGTGTATAATTTTCTTTTTCAAACTGAACTAGCAAACTACTTTTTAGGAAATAGTAAATCTGTGAGGACACCATTTTAATTTTTTTCAGTAATATTTAAAAAAGAAACTGCAATATGCACCTAACTATCTTTTTATGTTCATTCCTAAAACATTTTAATATATCCAATTAATTTCTGATTTTAATTTTTAAGTCCAAAAAAAGGTATGGTTTAATCATTTTACGAGAGTTTTATAGAAATGAGAATATATTTTTTGACTGATTTGCTATTTTGAATTTATATTAAATAGCAAATGATTTCTCAAATATTTGGAATAATTTAGAACTAATCTGAGCCAAATTCGAGAATTTATGGTAGCTGGTTCTTTTCTTCCAACGAAGGTGCTAATATTTTTTAAAATTTGCATGTTTTAAGAAGTCACAAGCATGATTTTACATACTAATAATCAATTATTTTTATTAGATGAAAACAGCAATATCAAACATCAATAAAAAAATTAGAAAATTTTAATAATTATAGATGTAGCAGAATAACTCTAGCGATCAATGCTACAGAAATCATGTACGCCTACCATGATACATTTTTTTTACAATAAGATCTTGTATTTTTTCCTAAAATGAGGTCAGGTGATGTGAGTGACATTTAAAACACCACTCTTTTCGAAGTGAATAGCCATTCGAGAGAGAGAAATTTTATTTTTGATATTGTATTTAATGCTGTGTATATTATCTAATGGCATCAGGTTTTAAATCGGGAAAACTTGAGTATCAAAAAGATTTTACCACCAGATCAATATTTGCTAAATTTATAGGTCGTGTTCAGAGACAATATGTGAAAATAGTTATTCAAAAAAAAAAAGAAATGCTCTAGATCGATGATATTTGATAAATAATTTAATTTGTGGATTTGGATTTCATCGGAGTAGTTCTGGATTTAGATTAGTGGATTTATGATAATAATCCATTTTGAATTAACTAATTGAAGTAACATGAAGACTATCATGAGATTATGAACACAATTTTCAACTGTGGTCAGATAACGTAGACGATGCTTAAGTATCTCAATCTTTCCAGATACAATATATGGGTTAATTTCAATACTCAATATCTAACTTTCTGGTTGCCATTGGAATCATCTATGATTCACACCCTACTTTATAATTATATTATTACTCAACGAAATTTAACAATTACAAAAAGGGCTATCTAATTAGAAAGGCGGTCTAAATAGCCAATAATAGTAAAGGTTAGACCAAATTAAGAAGTGGTAACTGTGGAATTGTAATTAGACAGCAGGCTCAGGTAAATCTGAAATCTATAGTAGAATGGTTTCTAACTTGAAACCTTCTGAGCATGGATCTAATGCTAATCACTAATTGGATACAAATAATTAATTAAAAATATTTCAATTCTATTATGATATATAAATAGATTTTACAGACTAATTTAATATAATAAAGCGGCAATAGCATCAAAGTTCGTCATTTAATAAAAAAACAAATTTTTAAAACTTTATGAAAAAATTTAATTACGAAATCACCTTTTTTTAATTCAGTAACCATATTTCAAGTATAATTTTAATATTCGTGAGAGTTTTTCCTACTGTTTTTTAAAAAATAGAATTAACGAAATTTCAAAAGCACTTTTCTAGCATTTAAGAAATATTTTATAAGTTGAAAATCCTCAAAGGTGTTTCAAGTATTAAAAAAACTAGCGAGACTAGAAAATAATTCCCCTTTTTTGTAAATAACACCTCTTTTTAATGACCTTAATTTAAATTTATTTTACTTCTTTTTCTATTTTTAAAAACGAATTTCCTGAAGAATTATTGCTTTAAATTAGCATTTTTTAATCAAGGTTGAGGTAATGCATTGTTTCTTTTTAACTCAACTATAAACGACATAAAAAGAAACAGCCTTCTTTAAGGAATTTTGAATGTTCTGCTAAGATAACGCGAATTTGTTAGAAAATTCAAGAGGTGTGTTTTTTTCCCATTATTTTTTTAATGGAGATATATTATTTAATGTTTCGCTATTTTTTTATTGTTCGACTTATTTACATAAAGTTTTTAAGGTTTTTTTTGTTATTGTTCTTTAGTCCATGCAAGAATATAAAGCGATTTCATTATTTTAACGCAAATTTTAAGAACACTCCAACCGAAAATAATTTTATACTTCAGATGTAGAGGTAGATTCAATGTAGGAAAAGGATGCCAATAAGATGTGTTAGGGTGATGTAAACCATAATGGTTTACTAAAAGTACAACTGAATTTGCGTAGATTATACAGGAATATTAGTTGGAAAGGTAAATTTCATTTCCATATTTATTACAAATGTTCACATGACTCGTAAATTTGCCTAGGGGTTTGTGCTCAAATTATAATCATACAAAAAATGAATTTAATATATATCTAAAAAAATTTTGGAAATTTCTTGAAGATCTGCAATAAAGAACGAAATTTGTGAATCTTGTGAATCTAAGATATTTTGATATCCTAGAAGATTTTTTAATTAAAAAATGAACTCTCAAATGCAAAACACACAAAATAAAATTATTCATGAAAGTACAGTAAAAATATTAACTCTTTCGCTGCCAACCACGAATATACTCGTGGTTGGCAGGATGTTACCCATTACCACCCCGAATATACACGGGATACTTTCAATATATTATAACGTACAACTTGTCAAACTTACAAACTTTTTATGATCACAAACATAAATATACAAGAGTAAAAACTTTTTTAAAAAAGCTATAAATAAATTGTTTTTAGAAAAATTGTACTTTATTTGACCCATTCTCTGCCAAGCTTAAATTGTATGAGGTTATTCCCGTTGTACCACGAGTATACTCGTGTTTGATTTTTATACATGTAAATGGTTATTTATGACAAAATATGTCTGTTTATTTTGAAATAATAATATTTAGATAAACAATAACACTCAAAACAGAAATGGCAATGGGATTAACCTCATACAGATTAGGCTTGGCAGCGAATGTGTTAAATAAAGAATATTGTTATTCTTTGGTATTTTTTGTAAAAGTTTCTTCAAACGTTAAATTTGTCAGATTGGAGAATTCTTTGATTTATTGCATTTTTATACTTATAAATATTAATTCTTATTATCTTCAATTATTTCTTTAATTATAGTCTTTCTGTAATATAGTCATCCAAAGTTATTTGAAACGCTCAGATGTGTAAAAAGTGAAACGATTATCGGTTTTGTATATTTTTAAATTAGTTTCCATTCAGGTCTCAATTATTATTATTAATAGTTATTATCATCTCAGAACATTATATTGTGTATGAGATGAGGTTTTTGCGTCCAACAAAAATCCGCATGCGAAAAACTGAAATTTTATTATCTGCACAAGCATCTAAAAAATCAGCTTTTAATAAGGTGTTGCCATCGCATTTATAAAAGCTCTGTTTAAAAAAATAAGTTAATGACTGCAGCAAATAAAATCTGGAAAGATGCCATTTTGAGCACGTGATTACATGAAATGAAATAGGAAATGTGATATTTTTTTAAACAAATGCGAGGCAAAGTTGTTTTTTTTTATCGTTTGTAATACTAAAGTGACTCCTTCGATGAAACCATTAAAAGGAATAAAAACATAATTGAACTCGCACGAGCACGCGGTGCTTGGCCGTTGAAGAAATGTTCTGACATGATACGTTGAAATATGCATTGCAGAGTTCATTTTAATCTTGATTTTTATTTGGTTTCCATTCAGCAATCAATTACTATTATTAATAGTTAACTGTTTTACTTGCAACATTCCATGCTATAATTTTTCGATATCTTAGCTTTGGAAACGAAACTTTGTCCAGGCAAACTCCATTTAATTGAAATCCGCTAAGTGTTCGGAAATGAAATACTCGAAATTCATCAATAAAGTTCAAACGTTTTCAAGTGGGAAAGGCGTGGAAAATATATAAGCTGTGTGCTAAAATATATAAGCTGTGCGCCCCATCACTTGAAAATTGTTTGAGTTCCTAAAGTTCATGAAAGTAGCATTTGAGTAGGCACTCTGGATGTGGGATATAATTCATAGGTTTTATCATTATTTTAAGGATAAAAGTGCTAAGAATTATTTTTTGTTTATATTTATATTATAAATAAAACTGGTATTGAGAGAGAAATTTTAATTTTATAAGTCGCAAATTTTAAATAAAATCATGAAGTCGTATATTTATTTTAATCTATACTACTATTATAAATGTGAAAGTTTGGATGGATGATATTAATCAAAGCCACAAGAACGGCTGAATGAAATTTAGCACAGATATTGATTATAGTCTAGAATAGAATATAAGCTATTTATTCCGGTTAATTGAATAGTAAATTTTTTATTAATTAAAAACTAACTTTCTCGCCAAAAATTTTCATTTCCCCACAGCCAAGTCAGTAAGGCGTAATATGTTTTCGACCAGTTTTTTTAAGCTATTCTGTTAGTTGTCTTGGTGTTTAATGCATTCAAAATAAAACACTGTTATATAATCAATCATTCGGATTCATTCTGAAGTGTTTTTGAATTAAAATAAAGGTATTTTTTCGTAAGCCGAGCGCAAGCAAAAATTCGCCAAACAAATCTGTTTGAGTTCTACATTATTTGGCAATTTTTCGTTTTGAAATAGCTGTAAGAAATTTTACGGAACTCTACAATATTTGGCCATTTTTCGCTTTGCTAACGGAAAAGTACCAAAATAAAACATAATGAAAGAAATTAAATATATGGTTATGAATACTTTTTTCGCCATCATTCGTAATCCATTTCTTATGAGTTCACGATCATTGTTGATCTGTTTTTAAGATCATGCAGCGCAAGAAAGTTTTCAATCAGCGATTTTTTTTAATTAAAATATTTTGTAGAATTCACTTTTTTTTTCTCCTGTTGTGTGTGACTGAAATGTGATGCTAATTCCCCAAGGCAAATCTCTGATCTCTATTAAATAAAATAGGAAAAGTTCATCTTATTGATAAGCACACATTTTCTTACTCGTACATCGCATAGAATGAATGGAAATTTTCCGAATTATCAATGATGAGTTAATTTTTTTCAATTTGATATAAATAACATTCTATCGAAAAGATAATAAGGTATATCAGATGTAGATAAAAAAATTCATCATCATAGACATCTCATTCATCTTAATAGACCTTATTGTAGTTGAAAAAGAAATAGTGAAAATAGCAATAGTAAAAATACGCTCTCATTATTGGCACTCATTTCCGAAAACGAGGGGTTCTTTGATGCTGAGATCCGTCAAAATCTTTAGTTTGATTTTCTTTTTTTCTATTAAAATAGTTTATTTTTGAATACTTTCGCATGTAATTAAAAAAAACGAAATTTGATTAAAAAGTGTTAGTTTAGAGTCTTAAAAAATAATATTGGGCTGTATCAATACATGAGATACTGCACCAATTTCAATATTGAAATAAATTATACAAAATTATCGTTGCCACTTTATTTGAAAAATATGGTTTGCAGATTTTTAATTATTTCTACAGAACATTCGGGATTACAGGTTTTTGGATAGTTGTAATTCTACTCTAAAACTTACAAAGTCTCAGGAATTTTTCAAAATGACTCATTAACTCTGAAGAATAGATTTAATTTTCAAATCAAATCCGATTTTATAGTAATCCCAGATAATATTATAATATTAATTGAAATATGTTAGTTAAAATAAATTTTTTGGCTTAGTAGATACTATGTTTAAGGCGACCAGGGACCTTCCAAATGATTTTTTGTAATGTTCACCTTAGCAATTTGAAAATTTTCAGGCATTAAGATTAACTCTATAGAAGATGACACACAAAATTGTAAAGCCTTATATTAATTTATTTTGTGAGTTAAAGGGTTAATATAATGTAATATTAGCGATAAATAATGTTAATAAAAATGTTCCAGGCGCTCCAAATTTGTTCGAAAGCGATCTAATTTGTATTATTACTTTCTCTAATCCTTTTGAAACAAAAGTTGGGATTTAACTTGAAGTTTCAGTACGAAATATCAAAATTAATCAATGTAATAATTCAAAACTAAAGATTTTTTTAAGTTTAAGTAGTTTAAAGTTTAAGTAGTTAGGATAATTTTGATATTTCGTATTTAAACTTCAAGATTAATTCCAATTCCTTCAAGATTAATTTGATTTCAAAGTTTAGAAAAAACAATTATATAATAAATTCGGAGTGCTTTCGAGCATTTTTGGATCGCCTGGAACATTTTTCATTAACGCCATTTTTCATAACGAACATTTTTCATCATTCTAATATTATGTTATATTAACGCCCCCAATTGATAAACTTAATTAATACAATGCTTTAAAATATTGTGTGTCATCCCCTATACTCAAACTTCAAGGTTTATCCCAACATTTGTTTTAAAAGAGTTAAAGTAATAATAAAAATAGGAGTGTTTTCAAACAAATTTGGAGCTCATTGAACACATTTAATGAATGCTATTTATCACTAATATTATATTATGTTAACCCTACGAGCTCATAACTAAATTAACATAATACTTTACAATTCTATGTGTTATCTCCTCTGGTGTTACTCTTAATGCCTGTAAAATTTCAAATTGCTGAGGTGAAAATTGCAAAAATGTTATTTTAAAGGTCCCTGGTAGCCTATATATCTTTCCATCAAGATCAAAGATATCTTTACAAGAAATCCATTCCGTTCAATCTTTGCTAATATCACGCAAAATAAGAGGAAATTCCCAGCTTCCCATTTTGCTTGATACTTTACAAAATGTAGGTCAAAGACATCTTCATAACGAGTCCATTCCATTCACAATGATCACATCAATAGAGCAGCAGCTGAGGGTCACGGGGAGTGACAGTCAAGGGAACAGCTGCGGGGCACGGTGCCGAGTAGGTGACAGAGGTGTAGCTCAACCAGTTGGTGAATTTCTTTTGGCTTCCGTCCAACCAAACAATTGCAGGAATTCAACTCGGGAGAACAACACGACTCACTGCGTGCTAATGGGTCGTTGTGACGTTCCCTTCTTAATACCTGTTCAAATATTTGCTGCACTGATAAGCTGAATTCTGTCTTCAAACAATGAGTCTTCCGTTACTCTTTCTTTTTTTTTAATGTTAAGTTAGAGGTTCATGATCTTTTGGTATTCTAAACTCCATGTTTCACTCGCATACAACATCGCATGGTCTCAGTGGATTTTGGAACATATTTTTTAAAATAAGATTTTTAAATAAGATTCTAAGTAGTTCGCATCTAATTATTAACCCTTTGCTGCTTTAAGGCGACCAGGTACCTTTAAAATGACTTTTTTGTAATTTTTACTTTAGCAATTTGAAATTACACAGGCATTAAGAGCAACACTTTAGGAGATGACACACAAAATTTTAAAGCATTACATTAATTTATTTATGAGTTAGGGGTGGTTAATATAATATAATATTAGCGATAAGTAACGTTAATGAAAAATGTTCCACGGGCTCTAAGTTAGTTTGAAAGAATTCCAATTTTCATTATTACTTACTCTAACCCTTTTGTAATAAAAGGTGGGATTAATCTTTAAGTTTGATTTTAAAATATCAAAATAATAAATGTAATAACTCAAAACTACTTACACTTTTTTAAAATCAATAGTTTAAAGTTATTATATTGTTAATTTTTATATTTCGTACTCGAAATTAAAGATTAATCCCACCTTTTGTACCAAACGGGATAGAATAAGTAATAATAAAAATTGGAATTCTTTCAAACTAATTTGGAGAGCTTGGTACACTTTTTCATTAACGTTACTTATCGCTAATATTGTATTACATTAATCCCCCTGACTCATAAATAAGTTAATATAATGCTTTAAAATTTTGTCTCATCTCCTAAAGTGTTAATCTTAATGCCTGTAAAATTTCAAATTGATAAGGTGAAAATTGCAAAAAGTCATTCTAAAGGTCTCTGGTCGCCTTATGTATTAACCCTTTACCTTTTTGAAACAAAAGTTGAGATTGATATTGGTTTGAATACAAAATATCAAAATTAACCAATGTAATAACTCAAAACTACAAATTTTTTTTTAGAGTTTAAGTTGTTTTACTTAAGCTTTTGAAACTTTACCTTTAAGTATTACCCTTAAATTAATAAAGCGTTGAAAACAGTTGTTTCACGGAGGAAATAGTTTTATTTAATTATCAATAAGACATATTAAAAGAACAATAATGAAAAAATTTCTTATTTTGGTGTGTGTTTTTACGGAACCATATATGGGTTCTAATGCCCTGAGACAAAAACCATAACAGTTCAAAAGCGGAAAAATTATTATTCGTTGAGAAAGATGTGTATATAGACTCATTGAAAATATTTTTTTGTCCAAAAGTACTTACGTTTTACTCTATTATCGTTTTTTGAAAATGAATCACTCGCACTTCAATTCTGTCTTTTCACCCACTTGTACAGAAGTGAAGTTATTTCGAAATGTCACAAAATCATAATTTTTTTTTTTTGGATTTTATTATTACTAAATACATATTAGATGGAATATATTAGTTTAAATTATTTTATAACGCTTAATTTGGAAGATAAAATTGAATCAAAACTGAAATACCATATATCAACCTATATGTGGTAAATGGTTAAAAGGCATGAGTAATCTCTTTTAAAGAAAAATGTGTCGCTTTTTTGAGAATGATAATTTATCCTAACTTAAAAAATATTTTTATTAATTTCGTGATTATAATGAGACTTATGAAAATGATTTAATTAAACTCTATCTTTTTTTACGAAAAATATACACAATTTATATATATATATATCCTTCCAATAGCACATTTTCTTTTGAGAAGTTTATTCCCAAATCTTTATCTTCTAAGTTTGAATTTTTTTTATCTTTCATTGTATTCAATAAATGAGGTAACATAACAATTGAACAAAAGAGCAAATGCAGTTTGATATATGAACTTCGAATCAAAGTAATAAATTTGTATAGCAATTTGATGGGAATCCATCATAGCGAATTCAGTCGCTCATTTGATAGCATATGAGAACATATTAAATTAAAACCAAAATTAGAACTTGATATAAGGTTTAATATCCAGATTAAAATATTTATCAGGTTTTTGGTTCAAAATCGGACCAAATTTAGATTTTTTTAAAAATTGAATCCTTAGACTAAATTTATACTAAACAGCAACCATAGTTATATATATCTGTTAGATAGTGAAAAAATACATCAAAGGAAAAAGTTAGCCTGCTGATCCCATATTTCATCTTTAATCCATGTGCGTTCTATTATCAGATGGAACGATAAACTAAAAAGGAAAACAATTAGAATTTTAAAGGCCTGATGTAATTTATATTTAGAGAGATTTCTTTGAGGAGGTAGGGGTGATTTTCAAGAGAAACTGGTCCACAAAAGAGGTTCGTTAAGGAGATAACTACAAAATTTCGTTGCAGAGAATAATTTTTAAGGGACACAAAAAGGAATCCGTTTTTTAAATGATGCAGTTTTTAAAATCTTCTCATGCATATTCATAATCCAAGTCATGCTTTAACCTCTAAATTATGGGAGCAGTACTGCAAGTCTATCGACCATCCCATTGGTCATTGCAGCCTTCCAAGGGTGTTCGTCTTTTTAGCAGGGGGTTCGCATGCATACATGGAATAAGACCGTTAAAAGAGCTTAACTTGGTAAACCTACCTGTTTAGAAAATTAATACAACATTCCTGAGCTAGACGATTATCAATTGACATATATATCAATTGCATTATTGGACGCATAATAGTCAAATGCGATTCCTGTTAAATAGCTGTGCATTATGATGACGAGTGAAATGATTAGCAAAATGATGATGCAATGCAGATGATTCAGCGTTTTCACATCATAATAGAACACAATAAACAGGAGTTAACATAAATTTGGAAATAAAAGCAGTTTATTTCAAAACAAATTGCTAATATCGCTCTGTCTTAATAGTTTATTTAACGATGTGATTTTTTAAAATTACGTATTATTCATTTTCTGACTATTTTTTAATAATTAAAAATTATTCTATATTTAATAGTCTTTTTTATTACTACTTACTGATTTTTAATAGACAAACACAAACATAATCATCAAGTGGAGAGTTCGAATTCGCAGCACAGGGATGTAAATCCAACGTCCTACCTACCAGGCTATCCTGGAAGTACTATAAATAATTACTATAAATAATTTTTCAAAAAATTATACTCGAGTTGAATTTTCAACACCAATTCAGGATTCATCGCCAATTGAGGCAACGCAAAATGCATGAATTTTCTACGTCATTTGGGATAACGCAATGTAATTTCGAAAATTTTAATTTTCTTTATTCTGTTTTATTTTAATTCGAAAGTACATCAAAATGAATAAAAAAATTGATTTATTAATGTTTAATTTCAAATGCAGCAAGCATTATAAAACTAAACAAAATTGAATAATCGGCCAGTTTGTTCAAAAGGAAAGGAAAGAATTCAAAGGATTGAAAAGGAAATCAGTTTGAAAAAATCGGCCGAAAAATATGCTAAGCCTAACCTCATTGGCGTGGGAAAAAACAAATTGAATTCGTTACTTATATGGCGATGGGAAAATGAAGATTTTTAGCGAGAGAGTTAGTTTTTAACCACTTAACTGTTTTAATTTCTTTGCTATCTAATAAGATGACATTTTATATTTTGAGAACATTTTTATTTTTATTCAAATGTAAATCCATTGAATACTTGACTCATCTATGTATTCGAAGTAATTTTAATATTGAATTATAATCGTTATATATGCTTCATATTTAGCTTACAACTATCAAAATTCGATTAATCGAAGCACGAATGGCATTCGGGCAAAACAGTTAAGTGGTTAATTAGTTAATAAAAAATTAATTAATTATGCTTGAAAAAACTGCATTAACATTAAATGTTATTTACTAGAAGTTTAAAAAAATTACTTAAACTTAAGTGGATGAATAAAAAATACTTTATTAAAGATTGAAAATTTGAACAAGATATATATGGAGAGTGTGAGCTAATAGTAGGAATTTAAAAAGTGAGCGTTGGTCGCTTTCTCTCAAAGAATAATTTTCTGCTCTCAAAGAATAAATTTTGAAATCGACTTACACCAGTTTTTACGAAATAGCGCATTCAATAATCAGTTTCATCGAACGTTGTTTTCATGTAATTTCGGTGTTTCAAAAATGAAAAGACAAAAAGCATTTATTTGGTTATAACAGAGATTAAAAACACTATCTGCCTAGTATTTCTTTTCTTTTTTTTTCAAATTTAATTTGTATTTCAACATCTCGTTCCAAAAGATTAACGTAAGGAGATATTTTCATCTCCTTGTGTTTTTCGAAAATTAATCAGAATTGGATTTTGAAATTAAAGGGACTGATTTTACTTACTAAAAATCCTTTTAAATTCTCACATCTCTATTTTTAATAATTTTGATAATAAATATTTATATTATATTTCGATTAAATGTTTCAAAATTAGTCTTCTGATTTTATGGAATCTTTTGTAACTTTTTTTAAAAAAAGAAAGAAAAAAAACATGTTTTAATTCAAAGTGAGTTGGAAATTATTTAATGTCACAAGATAACACTTATTTAAATTACAAATGTAAGTTATTTCTAATTGCGCTATGTCTTATTTTGAGCTGCAAAATCATGCTCCATTTGCTCGTTTTAAATCATTCTATATTTAAGTGTGCATTAATTTTTGAAATACACAATGATGTTACATTGTTTATTGTGAAATTAATTTGTTGCCTGATATGCATTTCACGAGGGCATAAAGCCGTCAGATCTGTTAAAAAAGAAGAATGTATGTGCATCTTAGCCTAGTCGAATTGCTCTTTTTCGAGAGAAAAATTCAAACTTCGAGGGAAAAACAAAATTTTATTGGTTTAAACTGTTGTGATATTTAAGCCAACAGAATCGCGTCATTTACTTTTCCAACTACAAATCTATCATTAAAATTTGCAAATCTGACCTTAAAGTTATTCGAAGATGTTTAAGCGTGAAAGGGGGAGTGGAAGTTTCACACCATTTTCACAAGTTTGAATAAAGATTCATTAAATTGAGATAAGTATTAACTAAACGAGTGATACAATATAAAGGCATATAAAATGACATAATTACATAATTGGGTGCAGTAGGAAATTTGAAATAAATTTCGGAAAAAAATAGAAATTTTACTTGAGCAAAAGTTTTTAAATTAAACTTGTGCTATATTAAAAGAAATAAATTATCGATATCTGCATTATTTTTTAGAATTTAACTTCGTTCATTAAAACAAAAAACCTTTAACACTTCAGTCATTGGGAAAGGGAAGATAAAAACTTTATCAATCGAAGTATAGGGAAAGAAATAGAAAAGCCATTGTTTTATAAAAGAGTTGTTCGGTTGTTTCAACTGATGTTGTGCCACTGCTAAAAGGTGACAATATTATAAATCTCATTTAAATTATATAAATAAAATTGATATAATATGAAACATTAAATCCTACATAGCCTACCTACCAACTTTGACTTGGTAGAACAGTGCTGTAAATGTTAGACTGCCTTAGCTAGAATGCGACAATTTTTTTAAAGGTCAAATCAAAAAGTCTTTTCGCCTATTTTTTAAGCCAAAATATGGCTGTGAATACAAAGCGAACATATACATTCCCAGCAGTGAACGTTCCTTGAACCGTATCAGCCATATTTGTCTTTTTCTCCGATGAGTGAAGCTGCTATCAGTCATTTAAGATGGTGGGTGTTCTTCAGACCTCCACAGCTTATGAGCAGCGAAGTGTTATTCGTTTTCTATGAAGAAAGGGACAAACGCCCATAGCAATTCACAGGGAAATGCACCCCACGTACGGGGAAAAGTGTCTTTTTTGAGAAGTGTTCAATGGTGGTGTGAAGCATGAGAATGAGTGTTCACTTGGAGAATCTGGAACACCCACTTTACAGTCCAGACCTTGCCCCTAGTGATTTTCACGTTCTCGGCCCACTGAAGAAGTTTCTGGCAGAACAGAGATTCAAATGTGACGAAGAAACCAAGAACGTGGTCCGACGGTGGTTCCTTAGGCAGCCGGAAGAATTCTACCACAGGGGAATCTCTAATTTAGTGCTTCGATGGGAAAAATGTCTATGTGGAGAAATAAGGTAAGTTACGTATATTTATAAATATTTGTATGTACCTGCTTTTGAGGAATGAAAAAAATAGGCGCAAAGACTTTTTCATTCGCCATCGTAAATTGTATAAATAAACTGAGATAATATTAAACTTTAAATATCCATAACTAACTAGCTTTGGTACGGTAGAGTAATAATGTAGCTGTTAGATTACAGATTTCTTGGTTAAAATGCGACGATATTATAAAATTTTGTAAATTAATATAAATAAAATTAATATGAAATATTGTTACTCTCTTAATAGTTTCACACATATTATTTTAACATTATTCATTATAAGAGATAGAAAAAAATAGTGGTATCTCAAAAGGTATTTCGAATAAATTATATGATGTGTGCAGCTTCTAAACATGCTAAAAAGACACAATCTTTTCCATAAATAAGAAAATTCTTCGGATGCCATGACTTGTTGCAGTCTCGCTCGCAAACACTCTTCATATGAAATTCGCTCCTGGCAAACCGAGCATGATTAAATTTCTGCAATTTACTCATATTTTTTATAACTTTTTCTTACTCACTTTTTTTTCTTGCTTCGCTCTGTCTCTCCCTCTCTCTTAACTTTCTTACGTAAGGAATAAAATGGTGGTGAAAATTTTCCAAGTGAGCTTCGAAGCTTTTATAACACGCCATTTTTTTTCCCTTCCACTGTCTTCTTCGCTGTTGCCACTCCCCCCAACAAAATACCTCACCCATTACCCTTCGCTAGAGCTCTCATATATTTTTATGAGTATCTTTTGTACCATGAAAGCAATTACTGCGACTGCGGCCTGCAGAAAATGTCGGTATGATTTAATAATAAATTTTTGTTCGTTTAATTCAATCTTTTTTTGTCTTTTTTTATATTTTATCCATCCACGAGAGTTTGATGCTCTCGACGTCATAAAGCTTTCTGTCACTCCGTCTAGGTTATTAATGTCCAAATGCATGGAAATATGATTTCGCTTTTCCTTTTGCTCTTCACTGTCTTCTTATCAAAGTGTATTCGAGTAGTAAGAAAATTTGGTTTGCAAGTTAGCAAATCAAAGACGATCCATTAGCTATTGAAACTTGTTTCCCATTGAAAGAAGAGTACTCTCAAAGTTCTTCAGTACTTCGTTAAAATGACCACTACAAAAGGATATTTTAACAAAAATATAATGGACTAAATACAAGGTGTAAATAATTAAACTTTACCCTACATTAAATTTGTCTACAGACGAAACTATTGTTCAGGAAGTTATGGAATTTTGTATAGGAAATAATAAAGGAATAGGAATTTGTTTGAACGAATAAAAAAATATAGTTCAAAATTTCTCTAACAAGGGCAGTTGTTTTCAAATTAATTATGCATTAAGCATATTTTTGACAAATTTAATTACAACATAACATTTTCAAAATGATTGCCATCATTTTTCGCTACCATTTGGAATCATAATATATTGATTCAAAATATTAATAACACTTTTTTTTAATTTTTGAACTTGCTTGTTGTACTAGATTTTTGCACGGGGTTGGGGGTTAAATTAACCAACTAGAGTATTATATCTTAAAATTACTTACTCGATTTTTTGCAATAATTTCTTTTAGAATTAGCATAATTTTCAGATTAAAATTGGTAATTCATTTTCAGGTATGTTTCATCATTTATAAAAGGGAAAACAATGGCTTTGAAAAAGAAATGATAAATATACCAGTATTTCAACTTTTTGGATATAATGTATTTTCCGATAGATTACAAAGTTATATCAAGTTGCTTTCTATTTATACAGAGATCAAATGAATAAATTGATATTATTTATATAAAAAAAATATCATGTTTGGTTAATCTGTAAAAGCTATAGAAATGATTGAGAAGTGCAATTATTAAATATTGAAACTATTTGTATTATATTGTATTTCTATCCCTGTTTAAATATTAATTTTAAATGTATACCTTTTTTTCATAAGCAAAGACCAAAACTTTAAGATATATATATCAGATAACATAAAACTAATATTATAAATGTAAAAAATTAATAAATATGATTATAATTTATATTACGTATGTAAATATAATTTATACCTATTTATTCACGCTATAACATTTTCAATTATCATTGGAATTCACATATTTATGTTTGATACTTTTCTTAATATCATTGTTTTAGTATTTCTGATATTCCAAATATTTTGCACAATGTTGGCATTTGTTCTTAACTAATAATTAAAAGATTTTAATCACAAAGATGTTAAAATTCCCAATATAAAATTTTTCCTTCTGATTTTTATAACTTAATGCTCTAAAACTTTTATCGGTTTCATAAATTTGTTTACATTTTTAACGCAAATATCTAATTCTAATTTAGATTTTAATTCTAATTTATTTCAATTTAAGTAATTAAAATAAAAAAATGTTATTTGAATTACCAATAAATTTTTACTGTCTCCTAGAAGCAAAAGAACATTGTTATTATTTTTGTTCGAAAGATATTTCTCTGCAATTTATTTTCAAAGAAATATTAGCATTGTTTTATTTATATTTAACCACTTACGATAAAATTTATTTAATCGTCTGCGGAAATTTATTCCTTTTCCTATTTATTTTGCTGCACGTGATATTGTTGATTAATTTTGCAGGTATTCGTTACCTATATTTGCATTTTAAAGAAGAAGAAAAATTAATTTCATAATAAAGCTTAGATATTTTCAGTGAATAAGGAATTTGATTTCATTGCAACTATCATGCCATTAAAGATGGTAATATCCATCTTAAGTTTCATTTTTTAACATCGAATAAATTTAAATTTGGTTTATCATTGACATTCAATACAATTTATTCTTTCAATTTCATTAATTAAAATAATCATATACACACAAACTGTTTGGAAAGCGTTGAACTAAACGAAATTGCATATTTTTACGAATAGCAAAGATGTAAGTAGATAATTTAAAAGCTTGAGGAAACTAAGTCGCATTTCGAAGTATAGAGTCATTAGAATGTTAATTAACTACGAAGTAAATATTTTGTCACCTACAAAATAATCATTAGATTGAGTCGGGCAATTTAAACTTCCTAAAAATCTTTTGAATTGCTTCCAGAATTGTTTTTAATTTAGATTATGTACATTTCAGAGCTTTTTTTATCTTTCAGATCCAAAATTAAAATTAATTATTCTAATATTGATTCTTGTTGAATATGCATCGGTTTGCTTTTGAAAAAAAGTAAAAGCGTGAATTAATTAAATACCTGGTATGCAGATAATCAGCAAATTAAAACATTATACTCTTAGTAAATGAAAAAGAACAGAAGTAGAATGGTTTCCACTTCTGCTGTTGCTAGAATTTATTTAAGATATTTGTTTTGGGAATTTTATTTTCGCCTAGAACTATTGCAAATTAAATCGATTGAGTATAAACCAAGTTACTTTTATAACAAAGTAATGAGGTATAGTTAAAATTTAGTACTTTTAAATGTAAATCAGAAATATAAAATTTGAATAATATAACAAACAAATTTTAAAAAATAAATGTTCTATACATTTAATGTATAGTGTGTATGCTTGTGTGTGTGTTTAGTGATTCTTATTGGTTTAATATTTATTTTATTTTGCACTAACAAATACAAAGTATAAAAGGAAGAAAAGGGAATTGAATATTTAGGAATAAAATGAAATAGACTGTAGTAATGTGAATAAACTTACGTGTGATATATATTGTATAAACGAAAGAAAATAAAAAGTTCAAGTAAAATAAAATGGTACAGAAGAAACAAAATAAAAAAGGAAGTGCAAGAGTATTGTTAATATATAAACGGATTCTTTAATTCATTTACATCTTTAGATTTTGACAAATTCCATTCTTAAGAAAAAATATGATATCTAATTACATGAGGAGAATATTAATCTAAGAACCCAGAGAGCAGATCCTGTAGCATAATATTGTGCGATATATATGATATTAAACAACATTGCGTATATTAATCAATATTTATCAACATTGTACAATATTTGTGTGCTACTTGGGTAGTTAAGATAAAGTTTTAAAGTCAAAATTTCAATGGCAGCATTTAATTTATTTTAGAAGCAATCAAAACAAAGAATCTTTTGCCCAGTATTATAAAACTCAATGAAGATTTAATGGAATGTTATTTTTGCAGGTATTTTATGTTAAAAGGATAAATAAGTTTGTGATTTTATTTTTAAAATGTCTTCATCATTGCGATTGTATCAAGAAGCAATGATTTTACTATTATTCTATTATTTTAAAGTATTAAATAATGATTGTTAATATATAGCGGATCTGATATAAATACAAAGAAACGTCATTTTTTACAGCTTGTCTAACACATTCATAGTTAATCTTCAATGTTATGAAAAATGAACATATGTTAAAATTGAGAATTGATTAAATAATCAATATAAAAAATTGAAACTGGAAAAATTTAATTTGTGGTTTTTTAATGAATGGAAATCGAGAAAAATAATATTCTTCAGTTTCTCTTACTCAAATGATTCATTAGAAGGAATTATTTGTTCGAAATTTAATGGGAGAAAAAGAAGAAGAAAGAATTCTTTGAGGAATACGATATATGTAATCGTGTTATTTAAAACATCTATATTAAAATGTATTTATTTATTTTGTTTCGGACCCAAGTGAGTTTTGAAAGGTGGAGAATTTCCATCAAAATTAAGCGCTTCGAACTGAAAAAAGGCAAAATGAATTATATATATATATATATAATATATAATATAAACGGTAAAAGGCATGATGTCTTGATCCGTTTGAAAGATATTTAGTAACAGAACTGTCCACAAGTAAATATGTTTCGAGTTTCGGTAGCAATCTTCATTTCAAACAATTAGGGCGATCCTCGAAAGGGAGAATCACTTAATGCGTCACTCAGTACTAATAAATGAATTACGGAGCTTAATGAAGATTTGAATCAATTGCTACCAACCGTTTCGGATTCAAATGTATCTAAGGAAGTAACTGGAGAATAGTACCTACTTTACAACGAAAGCATTTTGAAGAATTTTTTGGAGATTTTGTCAGCACCGATGTTAATAATAGAAATTTAATAATATAATTGATTCATTTCCTATTATTGGTTATAGACATTTTATTATGATTTTTCTGTGATTATTCTGCAGCAATTTTATCATTACTTATAAAATTTGTCAAGTGAATCGCAACATATTATTTGGCCTTTAAACAGGAAAGGCTTAGTTTAAAGTAATTTCTAAAACGAAATGAAAATAAAATACAGTATTTCACTGCTTATTAAATTCTCATCTTAAGCATATTTCCTTACTTTATAATATTGTTTTTGTCAGTTAATTAAAATAAAACTTAAATGGTAATTAACATATAAAATTTCTCATAATTTACGCTTTTCCCAGTATACATCATTGGGTTCTTATAAAAAATAAATTCATTGGGTTCTTATAAATCATTGATTTCTTGTAAATAATAAATATTTTGGGTTCTTATAAAATAATCATTCAAATTGAACTTTGTATTTGGAAGGGTTTTTGTGGGGAAGTGTAGACTAGCTTTCATAAAATAATCATCATTTACTTTTATTATTATTACTTTGAAACAAATTCTGATCGAGGTAATTTTGATATTTTTTTTTTCATTTTAAACTATTGTTTTATATCCTCTTAAGATAACTATGCAAAAGAAAAGAAAATTTTATTAAAATTTACTAACAAATAGCATTATAAGTGAAATTTATAAAGAAAATAAAAGACTGATATTCAAAAAGACAACAGTACACAGACATTCAGACTTCCATTTACGCAATCTTTTATTATTACGTATTGAGCGCAATAAACTAAAAATGCTAGCTAGAAAAATAGAAAATAATAGTCCTAACACCTACACAGTATCATTTTCTAAATCTTTTCCCCTTTGATTTAGAAAAGAACATTCAAAAGTAAATGCTTCCTTCTAAACTCATGTTTTAAACAATAACAATAAAAATATTTGTTGCAATAACAGTTGTTTACGAAATAAACAGTGTCGTAAATCATTGGCGGCATCATAAAGAAAGTTTCGTTCACCCTTTCATACCCGTAACTTGAATTTATTGTTGTTTCCAGAGGCAACCAAAGACTTAATATCTTTCTCATAATTTTTTTTGAATTGGATCTAGCAAAGAGCCTGAAATAAAATTTCTGGCTTTCTCAACTCTTATTTTCAATATGCAAATAAATAAATTGTGCTTAAAACCAAGAATGAAAACTATCAAGTTTTAAAAATATCTTTTGGGAAGCAAACAGAATCGGCCACACGTTCCCCCGATGAGCTCCCCAAAATTAACAAACATTTGACTTGACACCATTCATGCAGTACAATATGGGCAACCCTATTAAAAAAAACCATTTCGAAGTTATTAGTTCAAGGTAAGTAAAGATGGAGCGTTACACTATAGAACAATGTGTTTTAATCGTTGAATTATAGTTCTAAATTAATGAGTAGAACAGCCACTGTTCAAAAATTTGTGAACTGCCCCCTTAGATCGTGCGATTTAAAACCATTGGTTTTTTTATTACTTTATTTGAAGTCAAAGCTCTATGCCAACATGCCCTGAATTAACGTGCATTGAAGGAATCATTTCAGCGTAGCATTAACAAAATTCCCCATGACCATTTAAGCTAAATGGTCATGAGAAATTTCAACGAAAAACTGCATGCCAGAGAAGTCATGAAGACTATTTGTCTTGTGTTACTCATTGCATAATCCATTCCTGTGTACTTTACGATTCAATAAAAATATAACAACTTAAAGAAAAAAATGTGTCTATTTAATTAAATTTTACATTAAAACTTTGATTCATCTTGTAACTAGTTTTATTTGCCCTAAATTATCAGCCATTAGAGGATTTTTCTTCAATTCCTACTATTAGCTCACTCTCTCTCTCTCTCT
>JAOUZG010017399.1:1377226-1391697 GCA_026289955.1 Argiope argentata
AGAAACCATTCTGGTCAAACATTTCGACGTCCACTTATTTAGACAAATCAGCTCACTATAAGATAATGTGTATTCATTCCCTAGGTGGCATGTAAATTACATTTATTAAGAAAATGTGGCACAGTGTAATTTGACTCATGATTCAATTGTATAGTTAATTTATATCTGATATAGGGAAATATTATTTATATCTGATCTAGAGAATTTTTCCCCCTCTCAAATGCAGTATTACCAGAAACGATTCTGATCAAACATTTCGACGTCCACTTATCTAGACAAACTAACTCAATATAAGATAATGTGCATTCATTTGCTAGGTGGCATATAAACTACATATATTCAGCAAATGTGGTTCAATATAATCTGACTCGTAATTTATTTATATATTTAATTTAGATCTGATCAAGGGAAATATTACAGATATAGAATAATCATATCAAATGAAAAAATCTTGGTCATGGATTCAGTGTTTCACACTTTTAAACAAACTTTAACGATCCACAATACAAAAAATAATTACTGCATAAAGATTCTCTTTATTTTGTGCTTCAGTGATAATAGATATCAATCTGAGAAAAAAATTGTTATATGATACGATAATGATTACAATTTTCTTCTTCTCTTATTATGATAATAGGAGTTTATGAAACGATTTTAAACTTTCTTTCAAACTACTTAATTATATTAATTTAGCAATTACACTACGTTTTAAAGAAATAATAATTTTGAACTGTCAGAGTAGATAGTAATCTTGGATGCTCCAATATGATAGCTTTTATCATATTAGAGCATTCTAAAGTAGCATAATTGTCTCATCTCCCCTCCCCTCCTCTCCCGTAGAATCACTATTTTGAACTTATAGTCTGGCAAATATTTCTATCGATTAAAATAACCGAGGACAAAAAATGTCTGTCCAATTAATGCCTTGAAAATGAATTCTCAAAGTAAGGTTTAGAAAAACTGATTCCACTTTTTCTCTAGTATGTGATATTCAATTCAATACTTAAACTATTGAAAAAGAAAGTTTTTCATTTTATTCTATGTATTTGTTCTGTTACATAAAGGCGACAGTAAGGTTAATAGCTAAGAATGTTAGAATATACTAAATCGTTTATATTTGATGTAAAATATTTATATCTTTCATCGGCGGAAAAATATACGTTTTAGTTTAATGTATAAGAAAGGCATTTCTCAAGCAAAACCTTTTATATATTTGAAACATGAAAGATATATCATTTTATGAAACAGTTATTTTATATATTTAAACACCTGCTTTATGGCACAGAGGTAGCGCGTCTTCCTCGTGTTCTGGGAGTCCCGGTTCGGGCATGGTTGTTCTTCTGTGTGCTATCTGTGAGATGTGTGACTGAGCCCCCCCCGTAAAAAGGGGCTGTGCAAGCAAATGTGGTGAGTGTGTAGCTAAGTCGTACTCTTGGCCCTAGTCAGCGCTACTTCAAAAACAAGAGACGCTCCTTTCGGCTTAAATCTGCTGCTGTATCAGCGGGAGATTTGCTCATGGCAAGTGCCATAAGTAACAACAGCACAATATATTTAAACACTCTACAGAATATTTAACTATTTTACAACTATGTGCTTGTTGCAAATAGGTCTATTTTAATTTATAATCTGTTATGATGTATTTATTGGTGGAAATCTTTAATAATGTTTTTTAATATAATTTTTTTAAATTTATCAGATACTATACATAAAACATTTAAATAACTAACATTGTCTTAATGATGACTGTTTTTTTTAATTAATGAGAGTTTAGATAGTCCGAATGGTGACTGATTCATTTTAATATAAAGTTTATAGCTTAAAATTGAAGCCATTGTTGCAGGAAACTTGGAATAAATGATGCATTTGGGCTACAACTCTGTTAACTCATTCAATAAGCAAACCGTGAGAATGGATAAAAATTGAGAAAAGTTAAATACCAATATCAAAAAAGAATGTTAATTTTTAAAAAAAAAAATGTCCATCCAATGAAGCTATTACTATATATCATATCGCAAATCAGTAGCTGTATTATTTGTATGTTTCATTCTTTTTGTAATGTAATAGTTTATCTTTACAATCAAATATTATAATAATTATGAATAAGATATTATGCGTAAATTGTTCCTCATATGTGTTTCAAATGAACGGAAGCAAACCCGAAAATATCTCGCCATGCAAACAATCAGAGAATCATATTTCATCCTCTACCCCGGAAATACTCTTCCTATCCATCGAACAAAATCTGATATGGCAGGCAGCCTTCGCCCTGGAACCTACACCAGTCCAGATATCCGAGTCACCGATACCTAAGAATGTGATTAAAAGCTTCCGACAGAAACAAAAGACGACACTTTCTCGACCAATATACGAGCCATCTTTACCACCAACTGGTGTAAGTCAGTTCAATCCACCTCTGGAAAATATCCCATGATACAATTTTTCAACTAATACTGCCAACCTAAGTAACAACCAACTATACCGCCTCTACCCCAAAGGGCACTTCGACCACTTGACGATCTTTAAACAGGTCCCGATTATTCAAAATATGCTTAAGATGTCATCCAGCCTGAAGTGCTTGACTTAGGCCACTCGAAGACCACTCTGGCGAGGGGGAGACGATTCATCGTAGCATAAGACCACAATCGCAGAATAACTGGAAATGCAATTGAATGACAAGAGAGCCAATTACGGGCACATCCCTCCACCCATCTATGTATCCATCCGCGCACACATGACGCAGAATTACCTAATCCTGGGCCGAGGGTCCTCAGACGTGTACGGGTCAGATAATCTTATTGTCCGTACGTCGGGGGATATGGGAGCCCTTAAAAGGGTTTTAGGCCGCCTTGTTTGGCTTCGCGCGGTCGGATGCGTTGCAAGGGGTGGATGTGTGCCAGAGTGGTGATAAGAAATGAGTGAAAAGGTATCCAGGGTGGGAGACTGTATAGGTGTAGGTGCGGGTGATATTTGATGCTTTTGGCTGGATGCTGGGTAAAACTGGTAACCCTGAGACTTGATTCAGAACAAGTCGAACGTAGATATCTCTTAAGGTTTGAAAAAAAAAAGACTGAATTAGGAGTGGTATATTAAGGAGATTTTCTATACTGTTCTATATTCTTATCAAAAAATCTACTAATTCGTGAAGGGTTTTTTTTAACTTTTTCTAGCATTGAACTTGAAAATATGAAATGAATTATCATTAATTATGCATAGATTTTTTTTTTGTAAAACAAAGGATTATTACTTTTATTTTCTCTAGGATAAAAAGCATTAAAAATTAAAATTGTGTTTTATTTTTCTGATGTAGTGCATTTCTGAAAGTTTGAAAGAAAAAAAAACTGAATTAAGAGAGGTATATTGAGATTTTCTATACTGTTCTATAATTCTAATCAAAAAATGTTCTAATTCGCGAACGGTTTTTTAAAAATATTTTCTAGCATTGAGTTTGAAAATATGAAATGAAATATCATTAATTATGCATAGATTTTTCTTTGTAAAACAAAGGATTATTACTTTTATTTTTTCTAGGAATAGAAAGCATTAAAAATTAAAATTATGTTTTATTTTTCTGATGTAGTGCATTTCTGAAAGTTCGAAAGAAAAAAAACTGAATTAAGAGAGGTATATTGAGGAGATTTTCTGTACTGTTCTAAATTCTAATCAAAAAAATTTCTAATTAGTCAAGGTTTTTTTTTTCTATCATTGAATTTGAAAATATGAAATAGAATATCATTAATTATTTATAGATTTTTTTTTTGTACAACAAAGGATTTTTGCTTCAAATTTTCATTGGATAAAAAGCATTAAAAATTAAAATGTTGTGTTTTGATTTTCTGGTATAGTGCATTTCGGCAGAAAAAATGAAATAACTTATCTTATTGTGATAAGATTTACTAAGCTTTAAGTTATCATAAAATAATATTTTTGGAATATTTAATTCTAAAATTCGTACCTAAAAGCATTTATTAAAAGATAAAGGAAACGTGTTAAAAAGAAAACCTGATGCTTTAGAAATATATATTTACAACCTATAAGTCATTTAATTTAAAAAATTCATTAATGCTAAATTGACTAATGATACTAATTACAACTGTTAGTATCATATGTAATTGAATTTTTCTAATCAAAAAAATTTCTAATTAGTCAAGGTTTTTAAAAACTTTTTCTAGCATTGAATATGAAAATATTATATGAAATATCATTAATTATTTATAGAATTTTTTTATACAACAGTGGATTATTGCTTTTATTTTTTTTTCTTGGATAAAAAGCATTAAAAATTAAAATTGGGTGTTTTGTTTTTCTGATATAGTGTACTTCGGAAGAAAAATGAAATAAATTATCTTATTGTGGTAAGATTTACTAAGCTTTAAGTTTTTATTAAATAATATTTTTTGGAATATTTAATTCTTCAATTCACAGCTAAAGACATTTATTAAAAGATAAATGAAACGTGTTAAGAAGAAAACATGATGCATTAGAAATATATATTTACATCTGATAAGTTCTTTTATTAAAAAAATTCATTAATTCTAAACTGACTAATTCAATAAAATATCTTTATTAATTATTTTATAAAGCAATCCAATCTACAACTGTTAGTGTCATATTGTTCTTATTTTATATTCTTTGATAATGCGTTCATAAGCTATGAATATATTCAAATATTAGTAAGCTTTCTCACAAAAATAAATGTAGAATGAATTAAAATATAAAAGGTAATTGTAAATAATGTTTTAATTTATAGAGATATCTATGTTATCGCTGATATTATCATATAATTTATAATCTGTCATTTCAATTTGATATTCTTTGATAATGCATTCGAAATCTATAAATAAATTCAAATATAAGTATGTTTTTATTACATTAAAATAAAAGTAGAGTGAATTAAAATATAAAAAATCATAATTATTTGAATTTTGATAATGTCTTAAAATTCTGTAAATAAATTTTATTATTAATAAGCTTTATAATACAAAAATAAAAATAGAATGAATAATAACGTATACAAAATTTGTAAATAAATTCTATTATTAGAAAGCTCTATCATATAAAAATAAAAATAGTATTAATGATATCGTGTTTAAATCTATAAATAAATTCCATAATTATTAAGCTTTATCATATAAAAATGAAAATAAAATGAATAATAACATGTTTAAAAGCTATAAATAAATTCTCTTATTAGTAATCTTCCTCACATTAGAATGAATTAAAATATGAAAAAGGCATAATCATTTGGTTTTGAAAAGAATTTTTAATTGTCCAATAACAAGCATTCTTGAAAACCATCATTTGACAGGGAAACAGGACCACTGCCATTGCAGTTAGTTCTCCAAAATCCATTAAGAGCTCTTCTGTTTTGCCTGTCAATAACTTCTATTTGATAATACGATGAGTTTTAGAGTTTCGAGGCATTACTATACGAGAAAGAGAGACAGACGACAGCAGGCCTTTAGGACACATTTAATGTTTACTTTTGTGGGAAGTGTTTGTTTCCTCTATTTCAGTGAATGAAAGCACAAATTCGGGCATACGTCAAAATCCACTAAATTAATTCTTCACCCAGACTATACTTATTCAATTTTTGTGGAATTTATTATAAACCGTCACAATGGCCCAGAAAGCTCTGTTAATTCATTTTGAAGGAAAATTGCTCCGGTTAGTGAAGAATAATGGACATAAGCACCATTAAAATTTTCTTATTCTTTGTCCATTACGATAGTTTGCTTTTCTGACAACTTTTATCATTGTTATATGTTATTCCCAGTCATAATGCTACTTCCAAATGAGTAACTATTAACGCTAAGCCTAATAATTATGGTGTTCTGTTTAGTTGCAATTCTAAAGGAAAGAATATGGAACTTTATCACATCAAATATTGTTCTTTTAGAAGTAATAGATAATTTATAAAAATGTAAGTAAATAAATAAAAAAATAAAATAAGAAGGATATCTCTATTTATTTGACAAATTTGTTAAAAAAATACCCATCGTCTAAACTGGATACATTTTTACATTGTCTTTTCCGAAAGATGTAGCGCTAAAACAATAACAACACATGGAATAAAAATAGGGGGAAAAATATTCACTTTACATTTTATCACATTTTATGTTCTCTTACGCATATCTTCATACTGTCCCCTTACATAAATCTTGAGTTGTTCTAGAAAGGGTTTTATTTATTTGGTACTTTTTTTCATGCTTAATGAGCAACTGATAAAGAAGCTAATTTTAGATAGGAAGTATATCATCATTTAAAAAATTATTTAAGAAATCGTGGCACGTAACGATCGCCATTAATTAATTACATTAGGTTAAACCACTGACACACGATAAAGGATTTAAACTAAAAAATTTTACAGGTGAATGAAATATCACCGAAATGATGATTAGCATGATACAGCAGCTAGTATTTCTTTTCTTTTTTTTATCTACTTTCGCCAAATACTGCTTATAATGTGTTATTGGCTTAATTTGGTGTATTCTGGCGTAGAAAACAATTTGATATTTCGCCATTAAGTACATATTAAAAATTCTAATCCGAAATAGTGAAGCATTGCCTTTGGGTGATGGATTTCTGCTATTTTCAAAGTTCCATCTTAATTTTATAGTAGTAACAACAGATATACAAAAAAATTAATATCGTAAAAATTAATAATGAGAATCATATGAAAGAAATATAATTAAATTAATACTCAATAATTTATTAAAGTTTGAGAATTAATTCGAAAGGAATAAAATTGGCATTGATAGAAAGCTAACTTTTTGAATTTCAAGGTGGTTTAAAAGGTTTTCGTGCAATTATAAGACAGAAAGTTTATCAAAGAAAAACTTTACGATCTTCGTTGTTTTTTGATTTAAAAAATCGAATTGAAATTTTGAATAATCATTTACAATGAGCCTCTATTTCTACAAAATAGGATGAATCAGTAACTAGATATCGAATTTAGTATCTATATTTCCAACTATCTATTTTATAGAGCATTTGGCGCTATTCTTTATTTTATTTTTTTAATATCCTGCAAAATATGGCAATATTAGAGCTACCAAATTTGGTAGCTCTATGCTCGAAGGTATGAACTACAGAATATTTGATACAATTGTTAAAAATCTAAAATAAATGTATATATTCTTCAAAAATATTTTATACTTTTATATTAGATATGTTCCGATAAAAATAATTTTGTTATACATTTTGTTGATTGATATATAAATTAATTTGATATAAATATTCTATTTTTTGTTTAAATTGTTTTATTTACTTAATTTTTATACAAATTTATGTAATCTAATCTTTGCATGAAAAAGATTATTTTCTGATCAGAGAACGATTCGATTAATTTCCGAATCGCTTAGCAAATTAATCGATTTATCATCCCGGGACATCAATCGATTAATTTCGAGTCCCTCGGCTGAAGGGACAGGAAACAAACAATTCTAACGAACAAACGACGGTAAGATCGGTGGGAAAAAAAAGAAGAAAAAAAATAGGGAAAAAAGATCAAAAAGATTCCCTCCTCAGAAAACAAGTCTCAAATAAATAGATAAATAATAAAAGTTCTCTCGAATGCAAGGGGGAAAAAATCCCTAAGAGCGATTCGGCAGTAACACCCGAGTGGAAGCCAATGGTACGAAAGTGTCGGCATACCGACGGTTAAAAGACTAACAAAAGTGTTAAAGAGTGAAAGAAGTTTCTCGAAAAGTGGCGAAGAAGAATTTTAGTTTCGGGGTCTTTTTCTCAATAGTCGGAAATAAAGGGAGCACAGGGGAAAAAAATTTGTTCTTTGCCGGAGTGAAGAAGAATACTTCTGCACGCGTTTAAAGAAACAAAGGCTTCCGTGGAAACTGTTTTTACTTTATTGTAGCATGACTCGAAACGACCCTTTAAAAAATGTTATAAATAGCATTAAATATACAGAAAACGGTGCGACTAGTTTTTGAATAGACATTTTTAATTCTGTCAGTAAATGTCGAATATCTTTAATTTAATTTCTAATTTTTTCAATTCCAACTATTAGCTCTCTCTGTCTCTCTCTCTGTCTCTCTCTGTATATATATAGTTCACATTTTCAATCGTTAATAAAATACGAAAAGTCGTCCACTACAAGTAAATTTTCTTAAACTTGTAGTGGACGACATTTGATGTTAATATCTTTTTTCAAATATTAATTATTTTGTTTATTTATTATTAATTAAAAACTAACTTTCTAGCCAAAAATCTTCACTTCCCCGTCGCCAAATAAGTAACAAATTCAGTTTGTTTTTCCCCACAAGAATGAGGTTAGACTTACCATGTTTTCGGCCATTTTAAGCAATTCTGTTTATTTACATAATGCTTGATGCATTTAAAATTAAACAATGTTAATTAATCAGTTTTTCGGGTTCATTTTGAAGTACTATCGAATTAAAACCTGATATGATACAGTGAAATATACATAGAAGATTTCATTCTAATCTTTTTATTTTTTTTTTAATTTGTATAAAGTTCCGTTAAAAAGTAAAATGGAATTTAAATCATAAGCACTCAGCAAGACTATATTATTTTATAATTCAGAATTAAAACTCTTCTAATCTCTCTTAAATTAACCATAATGATTATCCATCTAATCAACTTATGGATCTCAAGGCGTTAATTGCGTGAAATCAGGCAGAGATTAAAAAAAAAGTTTATAAATGAAGATAAAAGTTCAATTAGTTAATGAAAATCGTTTACATCTCCAGAAAAAACAACAGAAATCAATTTTTTCCAATTCCTCTTGGACCGTTGGACCCACTCGAACCTGTCGACGAAGACTTCGACGAAAAAATGAACTCTGGTGGGGGAAAAAAAATAAAAGGTTGGGTGGTGGAATTTACTATGTCATCATTCTTGCTGGTGCCGCCATTGTCTGCAAGTCTGGACGGGGAGAGGGGGGTGCAGCATAGGTGCTAGTCAAAGGGGGCATCAAGTGTTAGTTCATCCGCTCCATCCTTGACAAAGTGGCGGAAAAGAAGGATCGGTTTGCAGACGATAGTTTATTCGGCGCTTGACAGTGGTTCACGAGTTGATAAGAATAATTCCTTCCCTGGCCTTCTACAAGAAACAGTATCGTCTGGCAAGAGGTTGCGCCATGGCGTGGAGTTCTTTCATTCAAAGTCGTCTGCGTTTAAAGCGGTGTAGAATTAATGAGTGTTTCGCTTGAAAGATGATGATCTTGTGATTTTTCACATGCCATTTGAGACGCTGTGGGGAAATTTTGGGTAGTTGTTGCACAAATTCTACGAAATCATGCCAAAATTAATACTCATGATTTGTAAAATTTGTAATTCTAATGATCGAATAAGCAGAAGTCTAACTTAAGAAATATCTTTAAATTCTAAGTAACTTTTTAAGCATTTCCAATCCGATGATGTAATGCTACTTGAATACTCTTTTAATTATTATATTAAAAATTTTGTACTTCCAAGTTACTATGTGTCAATATGATCCAGATAAATGTTAATAACCAAAATGTAGTTTAAATTAACTAATCGAGTCAAAATTAATTAATTAATTAACCTTTATGAATCGTTTTAAATATGTAGTATGCCGGCTTTCTGCCACAGAGATAGTGTGCCTTTCACGTGTTCTGGGAATCCCGGGTTCGAATCTTGGTTCGGGCATGGTTGTTCTTCTGTGGACTATCTGTGAGATGTGTGAATGTGCCCCCCTTAAAAAGGGGCTGTGCAAGCAAATGTGGTAAGTGTGTAGCTAAGTTGTACTATGGGCCCTAGTTGGCGCTACTTCCAAAACAAGAGACTCTCCTTTTGGATTAAATCTACAGTTGGGAACTTGTCCATGGCAAATTCCATAAGTAACAACAACAAATATGTAGTATAGATAAATTATTTTTTTAAAAAACTAATATTATTTACTGAAGAATATTAGACACATTTACTTTTAAATGCAAAGTGAAGTTGTAAGTTTGTGTAAAAATATGAGTGGAGTATAGTTTCATTATTGTTGTTTTACTATATATTCTTAAAAATATATATAAATTAAGGAATTGTTTTAATTGCAAAAGTTTATAAATTATGTTTGGATAAAGACTATGGAGAAATTTAAAGATATTTATCACCCCTTTCAATAAAGTTTTCTAAATGTCATCTGTATATAATAATAACCCATTGCATGTTGCAGGATCTATCATTTATAATGTTTTTAAATAAAGCTATTATGTCAAAGAGGACTATGGGAGTTTGGCGAATGAATTACCTTTTATGACTTGGGTAACAATAGATGACAGTTTTCTACAAACAAAACAAACATAAAAACTAATTTGCTGTGAAAACCCATCGATAGATAACAATAAGCATAATAATGTATTATAAGTAATTCTAATAAGTACTCTCAAATCCCTATAATCTCTTCGATTAACAAGAATCTGCTACAGATATTCTTCCATATGAATAGGTACATTTACGCCAAATAGTGTAGATTTTCACCGAATTTCTTACAACGATTTTAAAGTGAGAAATCGCTAAATAATGCAGAATTCCGCCAAATTTCTTTTGAGATCTTTCGTAGCCGCCCGTCTAACGGAAAGGTACTCATAAATCCAACAAATTTAGTCGCGCGCGCGCGCGTGTGTGTGTAATGATATTTTAAATTCTTAATTTTAATCCTAATTAGTTTCCAAAGCTTTATCTTAATTTAGCCCATAGTAACTTTATTCTACAATATTCTCTTTTTTTTTCTGATCCATTCCACTTGTTTTAGTTAATTAATTCAACATAAGCTATGTAAAATTGCTGAATCGGCTGAAAGCCACAGATTCTCACGCTCAGTGAGAGAGATGAGAATTGTCCAACCAAGCACATTCCTTTAAAAAGACCCCTCTGTTTCCCTTGCCTGGGTCAGCGTGTGTCCAGGATATCCTCATTGAAATGTCATTGTCCTTAAGCACTATTAAAAATATCTGCTTTCACCAAATAATTGAAATGCTTTACATTTAGTATATCGGATGTCCAATGTCAATGACCAGGTTGCATTTGATGGGGGGAAATACAACAGAGTCTTAATTAAATATAATATATTATTGAAGACTTGTGTCTTTGTAAACCAGCATGCAGACACAATAGTTGCAAGGTCTAATTTTAACAGAATCTGTTATGCTGAAGATTGACGACTGTGATTTCATAACAAAGGATTTCTTTTTAAACTTGAAATTGTGAAGACATTAAAATCTTGAATCGAAATCTTCTTTATCATACACGAGAACGTTTGAATCATATCCTTTGATGATGCATATAATTAGAAATTTATCGACTGAATTTGGCTACCTTTTAACTGCATCCTTAATTGCACATTTCCATATTCTAAAGTCAAATTTGGTAACTCTAGTTCAAACGGTTCAATCCAAGATTAAACGGGTGCATTAATTTTCATTTATTATTAGTATAAATGCAGTTACAACATGTTATTACATTTTCAATTCTGTTTGTTTTTAAATAATATATTTGTATTGTATTTCCTAACCCCATATTCTTTGTAATTTGATTCAATTTATTCAAAATCATCTCTTCTTTTTTATTTCCCAAGGTTCTAATGTTTTCCAATTTGTTTTCTCGATTTAATTAAGATAAATGCATTCTTAATTTTATTAAGATAAATGCATTCAAATTAAGTAATACACAAGTAATATTCATTTCTTTCATATAATAAACAGAGTTTACACTAGATTTTTTTGCTTATGCATAATTTATATTTGATGAGATTAATAGAAACCGTCATAAAATATAATTTAAACAGTAATGAATTAAGCTGAAAGAATTTTAAAAGTTTCATTGGTAAAAAAAATGAAACAGCATACTTTCAACATCACAAAAAGAATATTATATACAAGTCGTAAATAAAAATATCATGTAGATTATTTGGTTTTCGCCAAAATCAAAAAATAAGGAAACAAAATTCTACTTATTTTTCATAATAGCTTTATAATTCACTCTAAAGCGACTCATTTTTCACCTTTAGAAGACTAGGACGAAACCAGAAATATGCTAACAAACGTTTTTCTTTTCCTGAAGATCAATTAATCAATTTTGATTAATTACCTTTCCCTGGAAACGTTTTCGTCAGACATAAATTATCTCGTAACGAATGAATCATGGGTTCCGCAATATATTCCACAAATAAAGCATCGACAGAAATATGTTCAAAAGTTTCTGGAAAACCGAAACTGCCTGTATATAATATTTAATTTTGCCAATACATATTAATTTAGTTAAAATAGTTATACAGGAATTGATTAATTATTCTAAATGATACTTTGATTTTTTTAAAAAAATCATCTCAATATTATTAAGATTTCGTTATATTACTTTTCTCGATTCTTAATGGATCTTGAATGACAGTTAGGTGAACGACTTCCAATCTTGGCTACAAATTTGCCAAAAAATAAAGATATTTTGGCGATATTTTCATTAAGATTCGAGATCTTTATACTCTTCTAGAAAATTCCATATCTTGTCAAATAACGTTTAAAAAGGCGTTAGAGTTAATCCATGAAGTCGAATGAATTTTCATTTTAAATGTAGACTGCATACCGAGGTCTCCAGTTGTTTTACTCTGAACTTTTTTTATATTGTTATCATATTTAGTCAGTTACGTTTGTTATTTTCCAGTCTTTAATGTATTCTGCATGTATTGTAAGATTCACTTGTATTCTGCTATCTATTTTTCGCATTTTCTGATGAAATGTAGCATCGTTTTCCGTTATCAAACTTCTTTCTATCTATTTGTTCTGCCATGGTAAATATTTCGTATAGAATTTTGTAATAATATGCTCGGAAAGTATTTTAAGCCATATTTATCTTAACTATTTGACTATTAGATGCAAAATTACTTATTAGTTTCCTTGACTAATATTTTTCCAATCAGTTTGTTATATGTCTCAGGTTTTAGTAATGCTTTTAATGAAAACAAAAATATTCCACTATTTATTCTCATCTGAATTTCACTATTATTTTCTGATTTCTTGAAAAATATATTATTATCATATCAGAACATGATGTTGCTTTGGAGATGAGGTTTTGACGTCAAGAAAAATGCATGGGCAATGAATTGAAATTTTATTATCTGCTCGAGCATCTGAAAAAATAAATCAGTTTATAATAACGTGTTGACATTACATTAAAAAAATCTCTGATTGGAAATATATAAGTTAATGACTGCAGCAAATAAAACCAAAAAAATGTCATTTTGAGCACGTTATTTACCTGAAATGAAATAAATAGGCAATGTGATATTTTTTTTAAACAATAAATGCAAGACAAAGTTTTTTTAAATAGTTTGCTTACTTATATTTAGATTTAAATTCTTGTACAAATTTTGTGAAAGATAAAATAGAAATCAAATATTAAAAGTGAAATTGCAATTAATTTAACAAAATGTTTAGTTCAAGCTTGATGTGATTTATCATCATATGTATTTGAATAACCATTATCACCTGAGATTGATTCTTATCATTCTATACTGATGTCATATGATGAAAATTATATTTAAATCGCCGCTTTATGATTCCACCCCAATTATTTAAAAAAAGGTTTACACCATGCCACCAAGCTAAACATAGTCCATGCTTGCATTTTATGCAGACTTTTGAAGGAATCGATCATGTGAATTTTCAAATTATTCGAATATTCGAATAAAAACTGCTACTTGGGCACAACGATACTGTTGATTAAATTCCTTAGAAACAAAACAATTGTGAGAACTCAATTCTAGTATAAATTTTTTTTTTTTAAAAAAAAAAGGCCTAATTTAGAAAATTCATCATCTTGAAAACTTTTTGAACTTGACTCAAAGTTTAAAAAACTCAAATTCTTGTCATTCTTCTTATCAAACCTTCAATTCAATTATTAATTCTTCTTATCAAATTCTTGATATATTTAATACAGAATATAAGAGGGTTTCAAACAGATAATTAGCATATATAGATTTATATATAACTTATGGCAACTTCCTATGTAGTCAGGCATTACCTATTAAGCCAGGGACATCGTAATATTTCCCCTATTTTTTAAAGAAAATTTTACTTGTCAGTGATTTCTAAGAACAATATTTCACCTCCATTATTATATTACATTAAATTTTCTTTTTCTTTAATACTAAAAATAAAGGACAATTTACTTTCGAATAAAAATCATACTTAAGTTCCCAGTAATGGCCACACTTTTATTTTTCCTCTTTTAGATGTGATTTTCATGTCACTACAACTTGTGATATTGGATATTCTTACATTTTAAAGATGCATAGAAAAAGTGTTCTCGACAGATATAATCCGAGCGAATTTTGAAGTCGAAAGGCCCGCTATACCTACCTCTTTTGTCATCAAAATTTCGAAGAGCAGTGGCATAAAGTGAAATACTTTATCAAAGTATAAAAATAAACTTGACATTTTCTAGCAAGAATCGTTTGCTAATATTTATCTATGAAAAATGAACGAC
>JAOUZG010017399.1:1399488-1418550 GCA_026289955.1 Argiope argentata
ATTTCCCAGCTCTTATAGAATCGTTTTTAGGACCAGTTCGCACTTCCGAGTTGGGTTCTTTTTTTCATTCTTTTTTCTCGCTATTTTTTTTAACAGCATTTCCTCTTCTTCTTCGTTCGGATTTATAGAAACTTTTATTTTATTTAACATTTCTCGCACGGACGTTCCATATAGATGTGTAGATTGATAGAGGTAGATATATGAAGGGGTTAAAAAGGGAAAAAATTATCGCACATCTTCCAAGGAATAGCGTTTAGAGATATATTCCGGAAATCTTCAGTCGTCTATCTTTGAGGATCATCCTCTATTTTTTCATTTAAGAAACTTTTTTTCACCTTTTTGGTTCCATTTTGTACTTTTTTTTCCACTTTTCAAAGTGAAACGATATTGGAACAGGTTTCGTTTTATTTTCTCGTTGACAACTTCAGATATTGCAGCTTTTAAAAAAGGGTTAAATATGGAAACGAGTTATGGTTATTTTTCTTTATAACGGTTTGAGGAATTGTTATTTTAATAAATAATAGAAAGCACGTGAAGTAAAAATATAGATCTTTTCAACTAAGATTCACAAAAGTTGTGTCTCATAGTTTATTTTTTAATATAATTTTTCGTTAATTAGTGGTCTGTGTATCTAAATTCTAATAACTTGATATATGGTGGAAAATTTATATTTAAAACTGATCTAGTGTATCACTTTTCTTATTAAAATATTTGAAAGTATATGGAAATGCAAGTAAATAAAATTATACATTAAGGCAAGGGTTCTCAAAAGGTGGGTCGCGGCCCCCAGGGGGGTCGCAGGATGTGGATGAAAAGTTTAAAGAAAATTAATTTATTGCTGTAGTTTTCATTAAAAAAAAGAGTACACATAAAGCTTTTAATACAGATACAAGTTGGTTTTTGTGTTCTAATAGTTAATGGGATAAATGAGTTTGTATGGAATTAATCAACTTTTTTAATGTCTGGAATGAGCTTTGTAACTCCCAAAACAATGTCATTTTCCAGTGTCAAGCGATTTCTTGATTTTGTTTTTAAATTTATCATTATGGAGAATCCTTGTTCATCGTTGTAATATGTAAAAAATTGCATCAAAGTTTTTAATGCTGTTGTGGACAGTTCTACGTATTCCTTCTTAATACGTACCCAAAATTTGTCGATACAAGCTATGTTAAAAGTTACTTTAGCTGACTGATCACTTGAAATCTCTATCAGTGTCATGATGACGGACACTTAGCTCAGCTTTTGTTACGGCTTGCTCTCTGAACGGATTGACTATCCACACAACTCCACTCATAACCTTAACTGGAATGTAATCTGTAAACTGTGCAATCAAAGTTTCGAGATGAGATGACACTAGTAAGGAGAAATATGAAGTGTCAAGGGATGTGGCGCCAATACCCGACACATACTCTACGAACTCTTGAGTACGTGTAAAATTTTAAAAATCTCTGTCTAAACTTCAGTCAGAGTTAAAACTTTGGGGGGGTCGCCAAAATACAAAGTCTAGAAAGGGGGTCGCAATGTCTAAAAGTTTGAGTACCCCTGCATTAAGAATCCTACATAGTGTAAAAGGGTTCCTTACTACCAAAAGATTCATTGGTCTATTTTTTATCTAAATTTTCTTTTTAAGATGTTTCAAGGTCTGTCAAGACAATACCTTAAAAGTGGATAATGATTCCAATAATAATACTTGATTTAGAGCAATAATTGAGCGGAAACTTTCAGAAAACCAAAATATTATCCATAACAAAAGTAATGCGTTATAATCGTGACAGTCCTTTATTTGATCATTTAAAATACTATTCTTAAAGTAATCTTGAAAAGGATTGGCACAATCTAACAAAATAAACTTCTGATTTAATTTATTTGCGACAGGATTTACAATTGGTATAGTATTGTATTAAAGTCATTGAAGTATGAACTCTTAATAAAGTATCATACTTTAACGACAGGAACACTTTTAATATCAGTTCTTCAGCAAAAAAGTCAGCAAAAAGAGATTTAACTCAGAGTTAACATTTGGCACGGAGCAGCCAATATCAGCTCTTACGAAAAAAATAAATTCACATAATTTATATTGAAACAAAATTGAAATATCAGAAGCGCGTCAAAATATTTAAAATATATTTGATAAACTACATAAAATATTCTTAAATATAAAAGCATAATTTCAAATTTTTGAAAAATATTATTAATTTTCCGAGTTAATATCATTCGATACTTACGTATTATACCGTCCAACTTTATCGGCAAATTTGAACTGTCGCCAATGAGTTGCTGACTGCCAATTATGGCAATCCGGTAATGGTGTAATCCGTTGGTCTTTATCGCCAAATTCAAATCCGTCGCCAATGCGTTACTAAACCGTTGACGAAGACGGTATAATACGTAAGTACCTATCATACTTTCTAAAGTACCATCTTTGGTGAACTTCGATACTACTGATGCTTAAACTGAGAAATTCTTACTCTGAATATAAGAAATTTCAGCCATATTAGATGATGCAGAAACGTTTGCTCCTTCGTGGAATATTTTTAGAACCTGAAAGTTCACATATCTCGTATGCAGATTTATGCAGAGACAATGCGGCTTCCATGTTATGATCAGATTAAGAAGTTAATAACCCTTCCATGAATTTTAAAACATATATCGTCATTCGGTGAGCAGGGAACTTCGTATTAGCATTTTAGGAGATTATAAGTTCTGAAAAATGATGATTACACATTTTTATTTATTTTTAGATGGGAAAGATGGCAAAAACGTGGTGGACCAATTCTCAAAAAATTAGCTAAGTTTCTATAAATTAGAAAAAAAATTGTATTACAGGAAAATAAAACTTAAAAATTTATTAATTGGAGCTGGTAGTAATAAAAATATAGAAACAGAGTTTCACCGCGGTTTTAATGGAAGTTATAGAATAAAAAGAAATCTTTTATGTTTATTAATGTCATGAAGTTGTAACAATTTCAATCATTAAATGCAACAAAATTACAAGACATTTTACTGTAAGAACTATGAAAACTAAAAATATTTTCTTAATTTATTATGTCAGAACGATGATGTTTTTGGAATAAGGTTTTTGACGTCAACAAAAATCCTTTGGGGAGAAAATAAAAATTGTATTATCGGCACTGGCATCTCAAAGAATCACCTTTTAATAACATGTTGCCATTGCATTTACAAAAGCTCGTATTTTTTAAAATATAAGTTCATGACTACAGCAAATAAAACCTAGAAAAATATCATTTTTAGCTCATGGTTATATGAAATGAAAAAAAATGGGAAATATGATATTTTTTTAAATATTAAATGCGAGACTATTTTTTTGGATCATTTGCAGTACTAAAGTGACTAACGCAATGAAACAATTAAAATGAATAAAAATACAATTTGACTTTACAATTTAAAAATTTTTAGTTAAATTTTTTTTCTTTATGGAGATTTTCCCTACATCTATATGAAAGTTAATACTTAATAAATTTTTCGGTCGAAGCACTTTAGAATTTAGTATAGGCCAAGAGTTTTTAACTTTTGCCCTTTCTTCATTTTACTCTATCAGTTAACTCTAGAAAGAGGCTTCTGTGCTCTACTTGGCTGCTGAATTACTTTATATTTCCTCTTATCATTATCATCTTTATGTTCTAAGAAGAAATTTACTTATTTGAAATTGTTATTTTGTAATGAATTTTCTTTAGATTCGGAGTAAAAATTATTTTTATTAGTTACTGAAAAAAGCTGATGAGATTTTGAATCAATCATATCAGGTGTTGGCGACAAACTTGGCGATAAAATAGATAATACTAGAATCTCCTACTACTTTGGCGATGCAACTATTAGAAACCGAGATATGCCCGATTGTTCCAGAACACTCTCTACCCGTCACCGGGTACTAAAAAAGGCCAGTAGTCCAAACCGAAGACAGGAGTGAAAAATTTTGCATAGAGGTTCAACGGGGAATAGTAATATCAATCCAGGGAAGCGAAAGCGTTGTATAGAGATCAATCATTTGCTGAATTGAGTAAATGTCGAATACCTGTTGATTATAGAATCATCATCGATTCGATGTGTCATAGCCAGTCGTGTAATAGCGTCCGTCAGCAGTTGGATACAGCTAAAGCAAGGGAACTGTGGTGAATTGC
Organism: Argiope argentata; assembly: GCA_026289955.1. Lineage (NCBI taxonomy): Eukaryota > Metazoa > Arthropoda > Arachnida > Araneae > Araneidae > Argiope > Argiope argentata. Next base: position 1,403,628 of record JAOUZG010017399.1, read on the forward strand.
AGACGTTCGGAGAGACTATGGAGTTACATTTATACCCTCCTCCTGCTGAATCCTGTCTGGCTGCTATATGTGCTGTGGTTGTTATTGCTACTGTCTACTAACCTGTGAAGGGGGCACTTTGTAATTGGGGATTAGATGCTTCCGGTATGGTGGTTGGATCTCGCCAACCCGATGGATACACTAATAGGAGAGGGTTAGACTCCTCCCAGTGGACCTACTTCCTTCGGGGAGGGTGTACTGTGGCTGATGATGACCATTAGGACTCAACACAGTTCCCTCTAATTGCTATTGCATCGGTCCGGTCATTCAGTTTCTATGGTTAATCCGTGTGCCTTCGTGGAGGGTCGGAGAATCTGTTCTATGACTTACTACTTTTTACCACTTATGGGATACTGTTTGTTATAATGAATTGCGTATGTTTGTTTGTATATTCGTGATTGTGTAATAATTGGTTTGTGTAAAGTATTGAATTACCTGGAATTTTCTAGAATATATATTAGTTGTTTAAAGGACTGTTTCTTCATCGTCTAATCAAAAGAACCCCAAATTTATAATAATATTTACACTCTTGATCTAAATTCCACCGTCAGCGGTTTAGCGTCCATTTATCATTACATTCTTATGGAAGAGGTAATTTTTCTTATAATTCAGCGATTCTATTCCAAACATTCAGTACTTGTCAAATTTAATACTACTGTATGAAAAACAAATCTTATGGTCATGTCAAATGTATTGGAGGGGGCTACCACATCAAAAAAAACAGTCAAAGTTTAAAAAACGCGAGAAAAATAAACACCATTGTGAGGATCTTACTGCATACGTGAACGAAATGAAAAAAAGAAATTCATGATCTTATTTACACTTTTACAACCCGAATCCCATCGACAACTGCAAAACTTTCATTCATCATCGCATTGTTATGGAAGTAATAATTTTGAGCGATTTAGGTGTAAATCGATATTTTTCTACGATTCTATTCGATTGCTGGTGTATAAAAATACTACGGTGGAAGTTAACTATTTATGCCCCATCGGGACGTATACGGCCCGCTGATATTTTTAAATCATCAAGGAATAAGTAAGTGGGGGAATTTATTGAAGTGAATGTCTCAATAGTTTTTGGTGATTGCATTCATATTTTAGTACACTTTTTAACTATATCTTAGTAATAAAGCAAACTTAGGTGAAAACTGTATGTGTCATGCATAAAGGTTATCTAACTATATCTTAGTAATAAAGCAAACTTAGGCAAAAACCGTATGTGTCATGCATAAAGGTTATTTAACTATATCTTATCAATAAAGCAAACTTAAGCGAAAAATGTATGTGTCATGCATAAAGGTTTGTTTGCAAACAAGGCTTTGAAATGCATAATACATAGACATATCATGAATAATGCTATATATGTAATTGGTAAGTTATTTTGCAATAAAATTGTTTTAAAATATTATAAAAACTAGAGACTCAACATTTCACTGTATTGTTAAGTTTTTAGTGTAGCGGGTTCGGATTGAATGGACTTTACTTGACGACAACACAAACAAATTTATTTACAGCTATTTAAAGGATGACTTGATAAAGGAAAACTTCTGATAAAAACAATCCAGTAGTCAACAATCACTTACAGCGTAAATACATGCCTTATGCGCAATAAACACAGACTGCAAAACAGATACCTTATATTACAACAAACAGTAAATTACAGCGTGATCGATTATAGAACATTAACACTGCTCACTAATAACAAGCGATAAAAGTAATCAGCTTATACAACGAGTCGCTACTCCTTCTAGAGGAACTCTAGATTGCGGCAACCCGTCCCTTATGTAGCCGAGCGAGCGAGCGAGCACGTGAAGCTTCAGAAAACACCACGAGCCATCTAGTGGCTACCAAACTATTCCTTTCGCCAAACCAACCCGGCAGGCGCCAAGCTGTTCTTCAACCGTCGCCAATCTCTCTCTCCTTCCGATAGCTTTCTCAGCGTTCGCCGACTTGTAACAATATTTTAAATAGCCACTTCAACCTCATTTGGACGCATGTACCCCATTAAAAAAACACCTGGGACATATATAACACACCTCAAAAATTCTCCTTATTCTTAATATGTGTTTTTATTTTACCAGAGTATAGTTATATATACATTAATGGTAGTGATTGCCTGCCCGCTTTACAACGAAAGAAGGGAATAGTAGCTTCTGAGCGTATGGACTCCCGAGCACCCGAGGGCAGAAGTCAGATTACTAGCTCATATGAAGATGGCACACTCTTATCTTATTCGCTTGCACAGCCTTTTTTTACTGGCAGGCACATTCACATACCTTACGGATAGAACACAGAAGAACAACCCTGCCCTGACCAGGACTTGAACCTGGGACGCCCATGTCACAAGGAAGAAACACTACCTCTATGCTAGGACGCCTTGTATTTTATTTAACCCATTAGAGCTCTTAATTATATTAATTTTAGGAAAGAAAACTGATATTGATGAAGTTAAGTAGCAGTAGTGAAACAAAACAGCTTTAAACCACAAGAGAATCAAGGGTGGTCTTACTGTATACGTAAACGAAATGCGAAAGAAAGAAAGAAACAAATACACGATCTTATTTACGCTCCTGTGACCCGAATTCCACCGACAACTGCTGAACCCCCATTCATCTCTGTGTTATGAAAAGGCTGCAACCTTGGGGTAATTAAAACCTCAAAACGAGCCAAAAATGACTCCGGAGTTCCGCGAAAGCGATTACTAGAGGAGAGAGTGCAAATTCACTTAACAACAGGTGCGAACCGTTTCTCCAATGACAAATGCACTCCCTCACTCGGCTAGTCATAAAACGTTATTAAAGGATATTTACTTACGTCAGACTTTCTTCCTTTCGCCACCACCCCCTCACGCCACTTTCTGGGTTTTGACAAATGAATTGAGGTGCACGTGTCTTTGAAGGGCAGGGTTTCGAGGAGAGGGGGGAGGGGGGGGGGGGGGGTAATTAAAGGCGAATCACGCGACCGAAAGGGTATGAGAATGGATCGCAATGCGAGAAGGAATTTGGAATCTACAGGTTGTATGTTCTGCGTAAGGGCCCATGTTTGCAAGGGGATTAAGTAGAGGCTTAGGTTGACTTAGGTAACCTTGCAGATGAATGTCGAAATGAGGAGTCATTTTTGGGAAGTGATTAAGTTTTAGCGCAACAATTCGTAGTTCTGAACATTAATTTGATGTCAGTTTGCGTTGTCGGCTTAGAGAAAGGACAATCGAGTCTCTAAATTACACGGTGAGCTTGAAATCTTCCATTGTTAGGAAGTTCTAACATAAAATGCATATTAAAATTAATAATGGTAATTTTTAACATTGTTTACTTTTGCTCTTGAAGCCCTTTTATCATCGAATCCCATCTAGTATATAAGCGAAAACAATGAATCGAAAGTAAATTTGACACTTGCGTATTAAACCGTCGATCTTTATCGCCAAATTTGAAGGTGTCGCCAATGAGTTGCTAAACCTCCAATAATGGGGAACAACCGTCATAATTTTAAAAATTGTGCAAACCTTAACTGTTGTCATCCATTTTGTTGGTTTCTCAGAAAATCATTAAGTGCTTTTTCTGTTCTGATTTTTTGACTCGATGAAATGATTAAAATTTGGAATTTGAACGATTAGGGTACGAAAAGAGAACATTTGGATTTCTATTTGTCAGAATTTATGTGGTGCAGACTTTATGAGAAAGATGGTATGTTTATAGCCATACTGAAAGGTATCAAAGAGTTCAGGCCACCTAAGGTGGCCACCGAGTTGGTTAACAACCGTTGGCACATCGACGGTCTAATATGTAAGTAGCTCGAGGTGGTTGGCGACCGTTGGCACATCGACGTTCTAATACGTAAGGGGCTCGAAGTGGTTGGTGACAGTTGGCACATAGATGGTCTAATACGCCAATACCATTAATTTAAAAAGAATTTGTAATTTGAAGGGTTGGGAACATCTAGCTTTTTGTGATTCCTTTCAGCTCAATCAATCATTTCTGTTCTATAAAATTTTTTGTTGCTATGATAAATACAATCTTCTAAGGCGATGCACAGTAATTTTTTTATTAAAAAGTGTAAGGATATTGGTTTTGTTGCTGACACTTCCAATTTCGTGTCAATAAATAATGTAAATGGGAGCATTGCTTATTATTTAAGGCATGTACTCTTTTTCTTGCACCAAACGACTTTCAAATTGAGATTATAACAAGAATAGGTGACAACGAATACCACTTAAATTATGTTCGTTCTGAAATGAAAAATATTTTGAAACGATAAATAATTATAATATTTGTAATTGATGATCGGAGAATCAAAGTATTATTTTAAAGATAGAAGAAAATAACATTGAAGTTCTGTGAGCTGCAATTGAGCACACCTAGAAATTTACTAAGTTATTTAAAAATCAGCATATCCGGAAATATATAATCATGGAAATCATAATTTATTACAAGCTAGAGTCAAATGTTGAAATATGAAATCACCATTATAATAAAATTCTATGTGATACGATAGAAATATATCGTTAAAATTATAACAATTCTTTACTAATTGGTATTATACAACTTTCAAGAAAGTTATGTTAGTTTATAGGAAAAGAAAATATTATTTTTGATACATTTTCAAACTCCAAGGAAAAGATTTTTTGTATGCTAACAAGCTTTTTCTTGATATTGTATTTCAATCTGTTGTTATTGTTTTTATTAAGTATATATTAATTTAATATTATAGAATCCGAATTTTGTTATAACTAAGTTCTACAATCCGGAGATGATAAATATCAAAAATATTATTAAATGAGATTAAAGTATAGGAATAAAAACTTTACAATTAAATCTTAGTACTTTTATAGAAGAAATAAAACTTATTATTTCTGTTAGAGATCATATAATAATAAATGCCTGCTTCTTCAAAGTTTTTAATATATTTTTAATATTGTTAATCCTTTTGCATTTTTAGATGAAAGCAAAACATAAAATTTGCAGAAACGCGCATTTCTCATTTGCAGAAGGAAGTGAGTTAAATTATTTTATGCGTTTGCATGAGTTTATTATAGTTTATTTATTATTTAATAAAAATAAAACTACTTTTACCAGAATTACCCGTGTATTACAAACATCTTCTGTATTGTGGCGTTTTAAATAATGTGTGAAATTTTCACATTCAGTTCATTTATGAATTTATTATTTAAAATGCCTATATTTTACGATATGATAGTCACCAGATTCTACAGGAAACATATTAATTACAAATCGGTCACCTTTGAATACGTCGCTTTTAAATATAATAACTCTTACTAACAATAACTAATATTTGACTAATTAGTATAATAAATCAAGTAGATAGTAAAATACATAATACTCATTATGCCTAATTCTTGATATGGCCTTATGGTAATCAAAAATTAATTTAACAAACTAAATTGTACTATTTATTATGTCTAAACAGTTGAAGAAATTTTAAATCTTCACTGAAGATTGATATCACAGTTCAAATATAGATTCCATTACCAAGTTTAGTTAATGTCCCATTTTTAAAAGCAGCACTAGGGATATTTTGGGACAAATCTCGGTACTTGCGTATTATACCGTCTTCGCCAACGATCGCCAACGTTTCATTAACTTTTTGGCTACGGATTTAAATTTGGCGATTAAGTTCAACAGATTACAACATTGCCGGATTGCCAGAATTGACGATTTAGCAATTCATTGGCGATGACTTCAAATTTGGCGATAAAGTTGGGCGGTATAATACGTAAGTACCCAAATCTCGTAATTTTTAATTTCTCTCAGATGATGGGGACGACACCAGATCTGGTACCTCTCTTTCCAAACTTCACTCAACACATTAGTAGGAGATCAAATTCATTAACCAAAGAAGGGTATCTAGAGTTTGCTGAATCAAAATGTTACTTTTGATTCAGTTTAGACAGTTTTAGAAATTTTAGAGTTACGTAACACTCAGTAATTTATACTGTAGAGTAACATTTTCACATTCTAGACAGATCAGACATTCTATGCAATAAAATGTTCTGTATGTGAGTTTATATTCCATTTCCTTTCTGCTAATGGTCTATGTTTAGAAGTTAAATTTAAGTAGTTTAAATTCCAAGGAATTATTTGTGTAGAGCTTATAAGGCATAAAAATATATATTGTGTCATGTAATGACATTGTACTGTTTGTTAAACTATTTATTCGTGTAATTAACCAGTGGATCAGAAATGAGCCTTAAGTCGATAGCAAACAACCTATGATCACAAAGACATTTTAAAAAAGACCACCTTTACTAAGACTTAACCTGTGCATACTAAAACAAACATGAATGGATTCCGACCCAGATAAACTAGAGAATAGACTTTTCACGGTACGATTTTGAATTATTAGGTATTATATGCATCATTTGAGATTATATTTGTGGCTATTATTATTATATTAGTATCCTGTAGCTACTATTATTATATTTGTATTCACTTGCTCTTAATATTTTTTGTATCCTCTGGCTATTGTTATAATCTTTGTATCCTCTTGCTATTATTATCATGCCAGAACACGATATTGTTTTTGGGATGAGGGTTCTGCGCCAACAAAAATTCGTAAGTGAAAAATAAAAATTCTATTATCTGCCCGAGATGTCAAAAAATCAGCTTTTAATAACGTTTTGCCATTGCATTTATAAAAGCTCTGATTGAAAAAAATAAGTTAATGACTACAGCAAAATAAATTTAGAAAAGTGTTATTTTGAGCACGCGATTATATGAAATGAAATAAATATGATTATATTTTTAAAGCAAATGTGAGATAAATATTTTTTGATAGTTTGCAATGCTAAATTAACTAATTGAATGATACAATTAAAATGAATACAAATATAATTTAATTAGCACGAGCCCGTAATGCTTGGCCGTTAAAGAAATGATATTTTGACATGATATATTGAAATATGCATAGCAGATTTTCTTTTAATCTTTATTGTTATGTTTGTTTCCTCTTGCTATTATTATTATGATTGTATCCTCTTGCCTACTATTATTGTGTTTGTATTCTCTTGTCTATTATTACTGTGTTTGTATTATCTTGCCTAGTATTATTGTTTTTGTATTATATTGTTATAATTTTTGTGTTTGTATCCTCTTACTATTATTATTGTGTTTTTATCCTTTTGATGTTATTGCGTTTGAAGTTATATAGATAAGTATATCTTCAGCTAATAATATCAGTATATCTTTAGTTCATATAAGTAGATAAATACATATATACAGATAGATAACAGATATACAGATATATAAATAGATAAGTAAATATAGATAAGTATATATTCCGTATTCACTGTTGAGATATTGTAGACCTTGTTTTCATCTCGCGATACCTACACCACTTCGTATATAGCATCACTTTGAAAAATTAGAAATAGCCTATGCCGTAGAAAAGTCTGTTTACCCCTGATGTACATGCTAACATAATATAAAATGCACACTGAATTTGCGAAAGGAAATTTGATATATTACCGCTATGACTACAGATCAATATCAATTTTTGAATATGTTCAATTAAATAATAAAAAAGCCCCAAATGCAGATTATTTTCTCTTCAAAAAAAAACGCAAACACACTATATTATAGAACGATGTGAGAAATTAGAATAGAAAACATTTCTGTTAATATTTCAAAATATATTTTTAAATTTCTGCATAATTTAACACGAAAAATATCTCAAATTTAGCTTCATTCACATTTCTTTTGTTACTTTCTTGTGTCTCAGATATGTTTCGATACTAAACTAGTATATCCATCCCTTCCTTTTCAATTCTTATTATGTTCAAAACTAAAGACAAAGCAGCTAAACTGCTTTTGAACGCCATCGTCAGAAGCATAAATCTGTCGAGTAATTCCTTTTTATTTCAGAGATTTTCATACACTCCACAATCCGGTAATTTTATTTATATTCCTCACCCCCCCCTCCTTTCTCCAGCGACTCCAAAAAAAGATGATCAAAAAGCTACATATATTTCTTGATACATTTGAAAATTCAATTCTTTTTCGGTAAGCTTCTTTTTAAATGAGCTTATCTTTTAGAATCTTTAAATGGATTTAAAACAAATCCTCAAGAAAGAACGAATGCCGCAATATGAAGGCCTTTGCAATATTGCTCGAATATATATATTTTTTTTCATTCCGATTTTACTCGATTTTTTTTTCTCTCCAGTAATACATTAGACGTTTCACGTAACGGTCTTAAGACATTTTCTCTTCTAAGTTTAAGCAAAGCCCTCTGCTGAGTTAGCGTAGCAGTCATTTATTTATTTTTCCCTGACTGCTGCAAAAATATTTCATACACCAAAAACATCTTTTCGGCATATTTCGGGAGTGCATCTTATAATCGAAAGAAAATATTTGGCATACTCTTTATTATACGAGATTTTTTGTTGATATATTTTCCCCATATCCTTATCTATTCATGAATTAATAATGTAATGTATTTGCATTTTCCGTAATCTCAACGCAGCGGTTTCGCATAGATATTTTATAGAATAAAAAAAAAGATATTTTTGACTTTTATTCTTCGCTGTGCATTATATGCTTAATGGCTTTCAATGGATGCAGTGGAAAGTAAAGGCGAAGTGTCGATGGATATTTTCCCGAAATCTCATAAGAATCTTTGAAATATTCTGCATGGTATTATGTTATTAAGCATTCTTATTGAAATTTTACTTAGATTGTGTTAGAAAATGCGATAGAGTCGTATGTTTCGGATTATAAAGATAATAGCAACATCCGAAAATAAGATGTTTTATTTATTTATGATGCACTGATATATTTTAACTTTATTCTCTTAAGGAATTCTAGTAAAAATTATTTTGTTTGCAAAGTTATTTTTGTTGGCTTGCGGGCAAAATGAAAAATTTTCCTTATTGTCAATAGCTATTTAGATTATAATTTCATCAAATGTTCCTAAAGAAAGATAAATGTATTTATATATTAACAATTTTGCATAAACGGTGGATTTTCACATAATTGAAGCTATGGTTGAGTCAATTTAAAATATAGCGTTTTTAAAAAACAATATTTATTTTTGGTACAGAAGATTGGCAATATAATAAAAGAATTTTAATATTTAATATTCTTCATTTCTAGAATTATTGAATACATTTTTCAAACAATTATTTTGCACAAAATATTTTATGGCAAATAGCTAAGATAATTACCGAAGATATTTCAGAAATTTATCTCGGTAATTATATTTATACTTTTATTTTAACAATTAAAATATTTTGCTTTAGCTTAAATTTAATTTTTTTGCATTTTTGTCTGGATTATAAACTTCTGGAAACTATTTTACCTATTAATTTTGAGTAATGGACACGTGGAAATGGTCACTATCAATGGCCACCATATCCTGTAAATGTCCAATCTTTATTAAATTGCTTGGCTGACTTCAAGATAGATTTATTGAGAACTAAACTCATATAAAATTTAAATATTTCTGGGAAATAGATTTCAAAACCTTGATCTTTCAATCACAAATTCAATATGCATAAATATTTGGACTGGCGTATTAATTAATCGTTATGATGGAATCGTTGGTTTTGATCTTTGATCAAATCGTTTGGTTGCAATTCATATGCTAGATATTTTATGTCAGTTTTTTATAATTATGATAGTTAATCGTTTAGAGAAAATCACATGCTTTAACTACTCTAAACAATTTGTTATTTTATGCCATTAATAATTAAAAATCTTATGTCAGTTTGCTTATAATATATTGGGAAAATTCTGGAATGTAGGAAAAATTTGATTAAGTATTTTGTTGTTGATTAAAAATACATCAAGATTTCATAATATTAATATTTTAAACAAACTGTACCAACCAAATGCAATTTTGTGTGCTGATTTCCATTTTTTTTCTTCTGTTTTTATTAATAGAGTTTTGAAATATTATGTGCATATGGACTTGGATAAATAGAACGTTCATAAATCTTCAGATTGAATCTAAAATTTAATACAAAATTGCAATTTGTTTGAAGGCCCATATATTAAATTCTTTTGATTTAAACCGTTGAGTTTTGAATTTCTGTGTTCTTACATATTCGAACATAACTATGTTAAATTACAATGAAAAAATTTTAATTCGTTTTCTAAATTCATATAGATTTAAAGATTGAATTTTGAGCCCAAATTGGTAGCGACATTGTAATGTTCGGCAAATATTGCTATTAAAAACGCTGGTAAATCTATTTCATTTGTTTAACCCTTTATCTACAGAATTATTTTACCATCAGGTTTTGTTTATTTTTGAACCATTAGTTAAGTTTTGATAAAAATTAAACCCAGGGAGAAGGAACAAAACTTTATAAATTAATTAAAATGATTTAATTAAATTATTAATAAAAGATTCTTAATATTATTATTTAGTTGACATCTACTAATTTACAGTCGAAAAATGTCCTTCGTGCTCTTTCAGTTTCTGTAAGAGAAAATAGTCTTAAGGTAACATTATCAGTTGTTATTTAAACTAGACTTTAAAATACCGTTGGTAGATAAAGGTTTAAAAGGTTCTATTTCCGATATATTGCTTTTATGCGTTTCCAAATATAACTTAACATAAATAGTAATATATAATTAGAAGCAACAATAAAGTCAATTGCGCATGATTTTCAAAAATTCATACATTTCTAAAAAAAAAATTCGGTATTAATAAATATTCGGGCGACTGGTTCCTTTAGAAATTCGTACGAAAATTTATAACAAATTCAGACTTAATGCTCTCAAGTTGGCAGAGACAATTAAGAGTTAGTTATGTGAATATTTACACGATTTAGATTAGGTTTTGTGTTTGATTCTCGAGTTAATTCACAACGCGTCACTTTGTACCTATGTTCCAAATAAAAAAAATGATTGTTTATAAATTTCAAAGAAATCTAGGGAAGAAAAATTAAAATTAAAATATAGTCATTTTTGCATTTTTATTTTTAAATGATGATGACGTGCCCGCTTTTTAACAGAAGGAGTGCAGTAGTTTCTGAGGGTATGGACTCCTAACACCCGGGACAGAAGTCTGGCTTTCAGCTCATATGAAGATGACACACACCAATCACATTCGCTTGCACAGCCTCTTTTTACAGGGGGGGGGGACAAATTCACAGTCCTCACAGAAGAACAACCACCCCCGGTCTAGGTCTCGAACCTTGGACAACCTGATCACGAGGAAGACGCGCTATCTCTATACCAGAAAACCGACTCATTTTTAAGTTTCAAGATCAAATGGCATTTTCAAGATAAAATTAAATATATTTCATACTTTTAGAAATTTAATTGTTTTTTAGGGTAGTTTAAAGCTTGCCCTCAAATATTGTGTTATCTAACCGAGCTTTTAAAGAAGTACTTACTTCCGAATATTTTTCATCTCTTCGTCTTTTTTTCCGATGATCAAGCATCCCGTATCACATTTTTTCATCGAAAAACAATTATTTCATCTCGATTTATTACCACACAAATTATTTTTCATTTTATTTTCTAACGATTTGAAGAAGCACAAGAGAATGAAAAGTTTTCATTTTTCCAGAACTCGATAACAGACACACCGCTATTAATTTCAGACGTCCAACCAAGTAACAAGACAAACAATCCGACAAGTATAAAAACATTATGTCAGACAAATCTAAACTATCATTTCTTAACTATTTAGTTCCATTACCTTAGTAAGAGGATATTGGTTTATTTATTTATTAGAGAAAACAAGTTTCAGCATATTATTTGAACTTTCCAATAAAAATTAAGATAGAATTTTAACTTAGTTTTGTTAATCAAATATTGTCTGAATATATAAGCCTTTCTTTTCTGCTTTCCTAGAATGTATATACAATTATATTTTGTCCCTTTCCTTTTCTTAATTCATTTCTGAAATATGTACAGTTATATCAATGTTCTAGAATTATTTATCTAGATTCAAATATGATAAATACAATTGTTTTAAAAATATTTTTTATAAGTAAAATCCAAAGTAGCATTTGTAAACGCTAAATAACTTTGACTTTGCTATCTAAGCTTCAGACTTGATTAACATCATTTTATTCAGATGCCTATCTGAATTATATAAATATACATTTAATTTTATAAAATATATATTGAATAAGAATATTTATCTTCTGCACAAAATATATTGAATTGGGACTGCTATAAAAACATATTGGAAAAATGAGAATAAAATATAATATTTTAAATCTAATTTTATTGATAAACTTCTCTGTCTTTATAATTCTTTCATCTTTAATGTCTAAACTTTTTTAACAGGGAATGAAGTTAAATGTATACGAATAAAAGTTAAAATTCATAAATAATTTTTTACATTTTGGAAATCCAACATACTTAAACTATTTCTTTGGCATTTTATTTATCGATGTTATGAATCACAGTGAAAATAACGCATGCATTATTTTACATATAAAAGATTATTATATATTCAATTTTTATATTTCTATTGAGTGAAAATAAAATAGATATCATAAATTAATTAACTAATTCTTTTGTGTCTATGATATGAATCTCACAATATTTTATTAAATTTTGCATCACATTTTGAAAAATCTTTTGAAGAAATTGAAGACAAAAATTTCAAATATCGTTTGATAGAGAATTTTTTTATGGAGCTTTGTAATTTATAAATTATTTTCTGCAAGTAATATTCTGATTTTTTTTCTTTAAAAAATAAAAATTTTCGGACGAAATAAGTTTTTTATGCGTTATAATATTTAACGTGAAAGTATTTTTTCATCAAAATCATACTTAAATATTCTTGTTTTTATCAGTTTTATTAACTTTGTCTAATATGGTTTTTATATCACTCAGAAAACAATAGCTGATTTGATATGATTATTTTAACTCTTATTCCGATTCAAATAAATATTTTTAACAATTTAATCAATCTTAACACTTTGGTGACCGGCAATTTTACACAGACACTATGTCATGTCACCGGCTACTTTTTTGTAATTGAATATGAAAGTAAAACGTTCTAAAAAAATTCCAATGAATTTTGTTGATTTGGAACATCAAAAAGTTCTTCGCCGATACGTTCCGTCATGGTTGAAATTTTTGGAATTTTACTAAAATTCTAATAAAAATGAAAACACTAGGAAAAGTAATTTTTCTGTTATAGAGCGGACAAGACTAAACACGATACGCCAAGTTTTTGCAATGTTCTATATGACCCTCAGTGTTATAAATTGAAACAGATAATACAAGTGCAATGACGAGTTAACTCGTCACCGGTCAACAACGTTTGGACATGAAAAGACGAGTTAACTTGTCACCGGTCAGCAAAGTGTTAACTTCTCTAAGTATTTTTTATATGTTGAAATGCTCTCAAGAAAATAAGTCTCTTTCATGGTATACGGCTCGATATAAGCCATATGATAAAAGGTAAGCCAATTTAAATAAGATCCACATAATGTCATCACCAATAATAATATACATCTAAGATAAACGAGAATAGCATTTTGAGTAAAGTAGCTCATTATCCGCAATACTTTAGGTTGCCCCTACTTTTCTTTATAAGGAAGATAAAAGAAATTTTCATGACAATAAGACATGAAGTAGAGATTTTTCATAAAAGACATGAAGTAGATTTTCGCCAGGTTCAACATCTGATATATTAATTAGTATTATAAACATTCATAGAATATTGCGCTGAAAAGATTGCTGTATAAATAAAAATAAATGAATTTTTGAAATAATAAGACATTCCACTTTAACAAAAAAACATATTATAAAATCCCTTTTTTTTGACAAAATTTTATCTTCAGCTATGAAAAGAGTGACGCAGAAATTTCGCGCGTAATGTTTTCATTCCGTTTTAGAACTTTGATTCCCCTACGGCACGCCTACATGCGGCATTGAAAAGTGCAAAGTCTATTTCTAAGCCAGCGTTTCCATTCCTTTCTGCTTTAAAACTTGTAGGGTTGCTTAATGTATTCCAAACGGGAGTAAGGTTACTTTTTTTTTGGTAACGAAATAGCGATACTCGGCTTACCAGCAATAACGAAACAGCTAGAACAACGGATTCTCATTTACATTTCATTTGACCTGGTAGTAAAGTTCATAAAAAGTAAAGGTATACTTCTAGAATAGAGTCGACGACTTCGAACAGCTCAATCTTCTGCTTCGTGTTTTGGGGCACGTGGTGAAAACTGACTGGAATTTTATTTTTAAAAAATAGAGAAATTATGTTCTTGTTTGTCCGCGTATGTTTAGATCACATCCAGTGAGTTCAAGTGAAGCCAGTGGAAGAGTTCTATATTTCTATTTTTATTAACTGTGCAGTAATGACACAATTTATATTTGATCTGTATTACAGTAAAGAGAGTTGAATATGTATTTAGAATCTTTCTTATCGATTGATTGTCTCCTAAACTGGATCAAATCTTCAACTGTAATATTAAAAGTAAGAACAAAATTTCATTTATTCTTACAAAGGCTCACATAGAGAAGTTAATAAGTGGTAAACTAAAGGACGAATTTGATTTTAAATACGACGTAGTACTACATTTCTGGTGACTTGACAATGACTTTTTTTGTATTTAGTTCATGTTACAGTGAAGAGAGTCGAATAGGTATTTTGAATTTCGTCTTATCGCCTGATTGTTTCCTTAACTGTATCAAATCTTCAACTATAGTATCAAAATTACTAATTCATTTATTCCGCTGCCCTTTTTTTCCAGTTATCTTCTTTACAAATGCGCACAAAAGCAGACTACAAATAGAAAATTAAATGAGGATTATGAGAAATATAACGCAAAACTACAATTATCGCGACTTAGAATTATGACGCGTTTTGAATTTATTTCGTGTTACATTAAAGGGAGCCAAATTTTGAATTTCATCAATTCATTGATTCCTAAATCGGATCAAATC
>JAOUZG010017399.1:1428126-1440141 GCA_026289955.1 Argiope argentata
ATTATAATATTATTTTATAACATATTTATAACATATATATTTATATAAGTTTTGAAAGAAGGGCGGTTTTGTATTCTAAGAATCATGACCGGTAAAGGACCGAATTTTTTTTTTCGAAGGTCTTTTCATGAGACAAGACTTTAGTTAGTCTTCGTATAGAAATCTATCTAAAAACTGTCGATGAAGATAATTAATTCTTCCGCTTCATTCGCACGCTAGATTTTATATCTCACTAAAAGGCAAAAATATTTCACTTTCCCCATTCCTGTTTTCTGCAAATATATAACAACCCTGATGAAAGTATTACTTTACTCGAGATACAACCTCTATACATTTGTTAAGATTTGAGTAAATATCAACTTTGATTAGCAAAAGTAAAATTGGGGATGCACAAGAGAAATAACAGATTTTATATTTCCTAAACTTAAAAAGGGAGTGTGTTCTTTCTACTGTTTCTCTGCTAGATAATGAATGAAAGAAAATACTTTGAGATTTTTCTCAAGAATAATCTAGATTATAAATATTGCCTATCAAATATAATATCGTCCGTTATCAATCAAATACAAAACTATTTGAGTGTCTGCCTTAGATTTGGAACATCTTATAGGGGTCACTAGTTTAAAGTTCATCAATTTTTACAGCCGAAACAATTTAAATTCTATTTCCACAACATAAAAAATAATGAAAATATGATTATAATATATTATTGATTTATATTATTATTTTCATCTTCTTCTTCATCTGCCATTGAATAAAAATGTCTTTATCAATAAAAAAAGTAATCTAGTCTTTAAGAAAGGCTTTTCAGAAATTTTTATAAAACCCAAAATAGGCACTAAGTTTTATAAAACCATGATTAGCTTCAGTAAAACGGACTTTACAAATTTGAGCGAAATAAGATTCATAAATTATAATACGAGGTTGTTATATCCAATCTTAAATAGTTCACAAAGTATTTAGTGAATCGAAATTTTGGTTTTTAAGATTATTATTTCTGCAATACAGCAACAGTTCGTCTTATTCAGCAACAGTTTGAGGGGAAGGGGGTAAAAAAATGGTATCTAATTTAATTTTCCTTAACGATATTTTAGTCTTATTTTTATAAAAGAACTAATAAATAAATGGATTCGCTTCTCATACTTAAATTGTGTTAAACTACTGATATTTTTTAAAAAAATATTTAAAGTAATTTGAAATTCCTTTCTTGGAAACACAATTTTGTTTACTCTTATTGTTTATATTCCAGAATTTCCTAATTTTTATTAACGGAAAAATATGATAAAATTAAATTATAAGCCATTGATTAAAATATCTTATAATTTAAGTTTTTTTAATATAGGCCTACAATTTTCTTTGGAATTCTTTTGCGATTATAAAAATTTAATTTTTTAATATATATTTTAAATTTATCAATAAGATATGTGTTTGTCAACCGTTATTAATAGATTTTCACAAATTACTAAATTTCATTCAATTTTTAGGAAACGATAGTAACCAGAGCTGTTGCTGATACGGTTTAATAAATTATAATTGTAAAAAAATTATTTCCCTAATATTTTAAATATATTTAAGATAGTAATTATAAATTATTAAACCTTATGAATATTCGTATAAAAGTCAAAAAATCATTAAAGGAATTCATTAATGATTTCGAAACATAATCTACAGTCATTAAATCAGCAAATAGTCTTATTATTTTATAAATTATTTCGATTCAGTAGATTCTTATTATTTCCAATTCAAAAATATATATATATTCATGTTCTTCCTTAGATCAATAAGCCTAATCCTTCGTTTCTTAAACCTTGATAACCTTTCTTTTTCCAACCCCCAAAATGGAGTTTTGGCTAAGCCAAAAAAACGGGAGAGAATTAGATAATTGTATTACTAATTTTTAGAGAGTAATCGATATATTGAGAAGTAAACATGATTTTTTAATAAATAAAAAAAATGTAGAAAGTTACAGTTTTCAGATTGCTAAGAATTATAAAACTTGAAGACACTTAAATCGTGATGGAGATTTTTTTTTGAAAAGTATATGAAATGTAAACACTTTGATATGAAATTGCAGTTGTACATTCTTTGATTTCCAACACGAATTGTGAAAGCATCATAAAATGTTTCTAAAAAAAGAAACTTGTTAATGTAAAGTGTTTCATAAATTACAGAATTTAGAGATATTTTTTGCGGTGAAGTTTTAAAGTATTTTGATTAATTATTCAAAACCGAGAAAAATAGAGATTATAATTTCATTGGTTGATTATCTATTTAGCTTATTAATAACTGTGAAAAAAATTTAAATAAATACAAAAGTTAATTTTTTTAATACTAAAGCTATTTTCGATAGCAATTCGAACACCGAAATCAAAATTAAAAATTTATATATATATATATATATATATACATACTCTATGAATTAAAAGCAATTTTTAAAACTGACATAAAAATACTATTATTCTTCAATTTTTTATCTCATTTTATATTCTTTAGTTATTGAAAAATTTTAAAAAAACTGAATCAGAAATTAATTGTTTTCAAATCCTCATCACTCTCATTTTTAATCTGCAAATCCCAATAATAAACTTGATATTACGAACTAAACAATCATTGCTTTTTTGCTTTTACTTTGTTTCGAATCTGCTTATTAATAATAATAATAATAAAATCCACCATCTATTAACAACCCAGAAATTCTCCTTTATATATATACATTCATTTCCCTCAAAAGTTTTAAAGAAAAATTGTAAAAGACAGTCATTTATTTTCACTATCATTTATTGTTTTTAAATCCTCATCATTTGCACTTTTAATCTGAAAATCCCAATGATACACTTGATATTACGAACTAAACAAACACTAGCTTTTTGCTTTTACTTTGTTTCGAATCTGCTTATTATTATTAATAATAATAATAATAAATCCACCATTCATTAACAACCCAGAAATTCTCCTTTATATATATATTCATTTCTCTCAAAAGTTTTAAAGAAAAATGGCAAAAGGAAGTAAATTAAAAAATGATTCTTTAAAAAAAATAGAACTCTTGTACTTACCCAAATGAAGCCGGAAACTTAGAAAAAGTTATCAGTCCAAAGAACAAATAAATAAAAAAGAGAAATCAAAAACTGCAAGTCTCTCAACGACAGTATTAAAAAAAGTATCTTTGTATATATATATATATGCGGTACAATCACAAACACCAGTCTGCAGTTAAATTAACACCTGCGAGGACTCATTTTTAGAACGCGCGACGGCTGCAACTGCCAAGTGATTCCGAAATCATGTTTTCGGTTTCTTCTGTCGTAGCCTCAACCACACGACCGAGACAACGAACGTGCCGGCGCGCACTGAACGCCATTCGCCGACGAAGTCTTAAAAGGGGGCATGTCAGGAGTGCGATCTTCTGCGCCGCGCAGGCGCGCGAAAACGAAAGGGGGGTCGACGGCGCTAATTTTTTTTTCTTTTCTATTTTTTATGTATGGTGTTTGTTGCTCTGTCGATCTACTATTACTCAAGCCGGGCGAGTAATTGCACAAGAAAACTCGGGTGACACGGTCGCACATATTAAAATTCTTCCGTTTATTTTATTTATCCGTTTGGGGAGAAACTTGGCGACAAGTTTCAACGTTGATGGGATATGTTTGTGTTTTTATTAAACGATTTGTCAAGCGGAAAAGGTTAATAATATCATATATAAGTCTATTGGTTGGAGTGGTATTTTAGACTATTAAAATATGAGGGGAATGATTATATATATACATATAAAGGAGAGTTTCTTGGTTGTTAATGGATGGTTTTTTTTTTTCAATAAACAGATTGGAAACAAAGTAAAAGCAAAAATGCAGTGGTTATTTAGTTCGTAATATCAAGTGTAATATTGGGATTTGCAGATTAAAAGTGCGAGTGATGAGGGTTTGAAAACAATTAATTTCTGATTCAGTTTTTTTTTCTTTTCAATAACTAAAGAATATAAAATGAGATGAAAAAAGGAAAAAGAATAGTATTTTTATGTCCGTTTTAAAAATTGCTGTTAATTCTTTATTTTGTCATTATTTATAATTATTAATTTTTATTATTTAACATAATTTATTATCATTCTAATTTTTTTCATTATTTATTTTTATTATTTAATCTTATTTATTTTCACTATCATTTCTTTCATTATTTAACATTATTTATTTTCACTATCATTTTTTAATTATTTATTATTATTATTTAACGTTATTTATTTTCACTATCATTTTTTAAATTATTAATCATTATTTATTTATATTTTTACTATCGTCTTTTTCATTATTTATCATTATATATTTTCATTATTTAACATTATTTACTTTCACTATCATTTTTTCATTATTTATTTTCCATTTTTAGTTTTATTATTTTGCATTATTTATTTTCACCATCATTTTTTCATTATTTATTTTCAATTTTTGGTTTTATAATTTAGCATTATTTATTTTCACTGTCATTTTTTCCTTATTTATCATTTTTTAATAATTTGATATATTTTGCAGGTATGGCTTGCTTTGTAACTTATTAGAGTAAAGAGTTATATAGATTTAAATCATCTTCATATGAAATAAAATCTTAAATTATTCGGAAATTAATAGCTTTAATCTGATTTTAAATTTTTCTCTTTATTTTTTTGTTGTAATCCAACTTCTAAAAACTATTTCCTTCCTTATTGTTAATTATGATGCTATAAAATGTACTGGGTGTTTAAAAAATGTCGAACAAAACATTTATTTTTATTTTCTTAATTAATGAAAATAGACATAACTTCTAATTCAAAAATCCGTCAAACAACACGGCATTCAATTGCATAAAGATAAAAATTTGGCTTGAGATAATTATTAACGGTTATTAACGGTAGAGATAATTATTAACGGTTTGCCCACACGCCGTACGGGCATCGATTTATTGGATTTTGATAGTTGTAAACAAAAAATAAATCATTCATAATAATTATAATTCAATAATAAAATGACTTCGAATACGTAGATAAGCCAAGTATTCCATGAATTTCCATTTGAATCAAAATAAGAAAATATTCCCAAAATAGAAGGCTTCATCTTATTAGATAATAAGGAAAATAAATTGGTTAAGGGGCTAAAAAAAATCTCAGCCCAAAACAAAAAATGAAAATGAATAAAACGTTTTTCTTACTCCTATCTAAATGTTAGTATTTTATTCATCTATCCGTAAAATTTGTTAAGAAATTGAAAGATAAATTTCTTAAGCATCATTTTCATAACATTAATCCATGTTTAACCCTTTATAGCTCAATTCCAGATCCTTAACAAATTATTTTTTTCATTACATCATTATATACTAATGATGTAAATACTAAAACACCAAAGGTTCGTGGATTTGAAATTTAATTTATGAAATAAGGGGTGGTAAATATACTTATCAGATATCTCTCAACGAAAACTGAAAGTGGTAAATATACTTACCAGAGATCGTAAAGCAAAAACTGAAAGTAATAAATATACTTACCACTGAATATTTAGGATACAAATATTACCGAATGTTCATTGGTAAGTATACCACCTCAATTTTAGGTAATTTAAAACAAATTTAGACATTTTTTTTTTTTAAATTAGAATTTCTACAATTCAAATTTTTTAATGTCTCACATTAAAGTTTCAAAATCATTTTGCATTTACAAGAATGTTTGTTGCAATCTGATACAATTTCATTAATAATATTTTAGCCACGTGTTTCTTTAAGAAATAAGCTGAAAAGCCATAAACTAGACTATTCAAATAATCAATATATCAAAAATGAAATAAAAATATGCTTAAAATCATCAAAAGGAAGATTCCATATTAAGAAATTCCAACTGCATCAACAGTTTTTGATCAGTTTTTAAAAATGAATTATCAATTTAAATTAAATATATTCATTAACAAATAATTAAATATGTGAATATCCGAGACATAAAGAAAATGGTGTTTTATGTCTGAAATTTTTTTCAGGTGTTAAATTGTAGTCACAAGACTGGAACTTAATGTCGCCACAAAAAATTTTACATCGTGAATGGGCAATGGTAAATATATTTATCACTTTTGAATTTAAATGATATATAACTATAGACGACGTATTTCAGAGCTTTTACTGTAGTTTAATCGAACACTAAGCTTCTTATTCCCCTATTTATCATTTTAAAATCCTTTTTTTAGCACTCATAAAAATATCTTTTGCAGTGGTAAAAATATATATCAGAGAACTATAAAAGATTAAACGAGACTTCTGTCTCAATTTTCCGGGTGTTGCTGTTCTCGTGTTTCGCTTTACAACGAAAGGAGGGGTGCAGTAGCTCCTGAGGGTATGGATCCCTGAGCACCCGAAGGCACAAGTCCGGTATAATAGGCATTTCATGAAGAGTTATTGAAAGGGCCTTAATCATAGTAGAACATTTTTTCCTACAATTACACATCTCATTTAATGGAACTTTGTAGTTGAAAATATATGCCTAAATGCAATAATTGAAGAAATAAAAATTTGTTTCATTTTTAGGGACTCCCTGTATTTGTGATGAGTTATTCTATTCAGCATAACCATAAAAAAATTAGGTCTTATCTGTTTGTAACATTTGATACACATTCAACTCGCACGCAATTCGAAAGAACTTGAAGATTTTAGTATAATTCTGTTTGTTTGAAAGAGTGTAATTAGTTATTAAAATTAATTACTTGAATAATAAATCATCATTTAGAGGTATGCTTCAGGACTCAATTAATAAGTCATTTTATCCTTCGTTATAAAAAAAATTGTTGGTAGAAATACGATTATCAGTAATGAAAAGAACTGACAAAGTTTGAAATTATGATTATCATTGGAAAATTAATTTGAAATGAATATCTCTATATGTAATCGTACTAATACTCTTTTATCATTATTAGAGTTGACCTTTTAATAAATTTAATTAGCCAAAGTAATTAATCATCATTTAGAGGTATGCTTCATGATTCAATTAATAAGACATTTCATTCTTCGTTATTAAAATTGGTAAAAAATACGATTATCAATAATGAAGAGAACCGACAAAATTTGAAATTATGATTATCATTAGAAAATTAATTTGAAATGAATATCTCTATATGTAATCGTACTAATATTCTTTTATCATTATTAGATTTAACCTTTTAATAAATTCAATTAAACCAGTATAATTAATCATCAATTAGAGGTATGCTTCATGACTCAATAAGACATTTTATTCTTCGTTATTAAAATTGGTAAAAATACGATTATCAGTAATGAAAAGAACCGACGAAGTTTGAAATTATGATTATCATTTAAAAAATAATTTGAAATGAAAATACTCTATATAGTAGTATTAATATTCTCAATAGTCTTTTATCATTATTAGATTTGACATATTAATAAATTTAATAAGCCTGAATAGTTATTTGTAATTTATATTTAAACTTCACGATTTAATTAATAAGGGCATTTCATAATTTGTTACAAAAAAGTTTGTTGGCAAAAAAAAAGAAAAAAAAACAATTATCATCAGTGAAGGGCAACAACAAAGTATGAAATAATTATTTGAAAAATAAGTAGAAATGAATATCTCTATATGTAATTGCACTAATATTATCAATATTCCTATATCATTATTAGATTTAATCTTTCAATAAATTAATGAAATATGAATATTTAATTGTAATTTAAAGATATGCTTCCCAATTTAATTAATAAGGACACTTCATCATTCGTCATAACAAAGTTTGCAGGCAAAAAAAAATTATCACTAATGAAGAGTACCAATAAAGTTTGAAATTATCATTTGAAAAATACTTTGAAATAACTATATCTACATATAGTAGTACTAATATTCTCAATAGTCTTTTATCAATATCAGATTTGACCTATTAATAAATTTAATAAACTTGAATAGTTATTTGTGATTTAGATTTAAGCCTCACGATTTAATTAATAAGGGCATTTCATAATTTTTCAAAAAAAGTTTGTTGGAAAAATAAATTTAAAAAAATTATCAATATTGAAGAACGACAACAAAGTTTGAAATTATATTTATTTCAAACAATTCTTCAAATGATATCTGCATATAATTAATTAATTGTATTAATATTCTCAATATTCTTTTATTATTGTTAGATTTGACCTCTTAATAAATTAATAAGCCGTAATAATTAATCATAATTTAAAGGTAAGTTTAAATATTTAATGAATAAGGGCATTTCATCATTCGTTATAAAAACGTATGTTGGCAAAGAAAAAATTATCAGCATTGAAGATTACCAACCAATTTTGAAATTATCATTTGAAAAATAATATGAAATAAATATTTTTGTTTGTAATCGTACGAACATTCTCAGTATTCATTTATCAAGCAGATTAGTTATAACATAATATGCTCATAGAAGTTTCTGATACATGTATTTGCTTACTTATATAATAATATTTATCTATCTTATTTAATTCTTATCGTTTCGGTTAAATAAAAGGGAGCAAAAAGAATAAAATATCGGATGTTTTAAAGTTTGGAGATGGTTTTAAGGGTTCAAAAATATATTATAAACTCTTGTTCAATGCAATCGTTAAAATATACATTTTTATTGGTGCTGCAAAGAGTCGAAATGTTGTAATTTAAGTTCTTTTTTCTTTTTAATTATCCTACATTTTTAAGGTTTAATTTATGATCATTTTTAAACCCTTCAAAGAATATTGAAAGGATTTTTTTTTGTGCCTTTATAACTAGATAACAACATGGAAAAACTAAACAGCGTCATTTAATGCTACTGTCAATGAAAAAATAAATATTTAAAATCTCAAAACTTTTGTATACCAACAAATAAATGAAAATTATTTTTAAAAGTCATCGTTATGAACAATAGTAACTAGAGGTGTATGAAAGCATAAGTTGATTCACATTTAGGTAAGTCCTCATATTTTAGATATCTATAAACGGATAATTATTTTTTAACTGAACAGAGAATTAATAAATCAAGATTGGGCATATTTTAAGGCTTATTGCAACTACATTTATAAGATTTTCTTCATAAAGTAATTACGTTTTAAAGTTTTAAGATCAAAGCCTTGCCATTGTTTCAAAAATCCACCATTTATATATCATATTGATTTTATTAAGTTTAACGCTCTACGCTAACTTGGCTTTCCACGTTTAAGACTTAGAAATACATCGTATTGTTTCATATTCCTTCGTTTTATTAATAATTGATAAGAAATGAAAATAAAATATCTTCTTTATTAATAACTAATTAAAAAAATTTACAAGATTCTAAATCATTTACTTCTTTGATTTTTTAATTTTTTTTATAAAAACATATAATTTTAATATTATAATAAGCAAATATATTGTAATAATATATACAATATTATATTATATTACAATATTACATTATTATAATAAACAAATATATTATAATAATATGTACAACATAATAGTAATTGTCGTTTAATAAACTATTCAGAATGCAAAATGCTGTCTTTAATTGATCGTAACGATCGTTTAATTGATAGTTAGCAATGTTTAATTGATCGTTAATGATATTTAATTGATCGTAGTGATCGTAAAGATCGTTTAATTGATGTAAAATAACAAATTAATTGATGTCAGAATGCAAAATGCTGTCTTTAATTGATCGTAAATGATCGTTTAATTAATCGTAAAGATCGTTTAATTCGTCGTTAACGATGTTTAATTCATCGTAATGATCGTTTAATTGATCCTAATGATCGTTTAGTTGATCGTAGTGATCGCAATTAAACAACTTAGTTTCGTAATTTCTTGTAATATTATTAAATAGTTCATGCGCCCGTCATTGTTTAGATTATTATATTTTATGTCTTTTATTATATAGAATTGTTTAATTGATCGTAACGAAACCCTCCAATAAAATCTTTCTACTCCAATAAAATCTTAGAATTAGACCTCCCTCGAAACTCGCAGAAGAAGAAATTCTATTTAGATAAGCGGCTTATCGCATCTCCTGAGTACATAGCGATGCTGGTAGGTGAGAGTACCTCCACTCCGACGACGGATGTAACTTCTCGCAGTGAGATGGGTTAGCTTGAGGCGATCGCTCACTATTGGAACTTTGCCTTCAGTTATTAAATTACTATTCGTTATTATTCGGGATATAATAGCAAAATTTTAAATGTTTCGAAATAATAATGATTTTCAGTATCATATAAGTGTTTACAAAACAGAATTTTGTTAACATATATAAGTTTGTGAACAAAACTAAGAATCAAATAGAAAATAACTTTATAATTTGTTCTTAAAAATACTACTACTTTTTTTACAGGGCATGTATAAAAGTAAAAAGGTATATAATATAAAGACATACGTGTCTGAAACTCTTTTGTATATACAGTGTTATTCAAAAGAAAGAGGAGATCTAAACTATTTGTTTATAAGGAATTGCATTAGTTAGTGATACAAAGTACACTTAGCTGGATTGAGGAAAGTTCAGTTTTATTTTATGCACTCAACGTGAGCTAATTTTTTTATATGACTGTCTTCAAATAGAATGTCCATTTCTTGCCTCAGATGAAGTAGCTGGCCTTGCTTGTTAAATTTACTGCTGTAATGATAATTTCTAGCAGATTTTTAAGCGTAACAAGTATAGACGGTGGAAATGATTAAGCGTCCCGTAAGTAAGAAGGAGGAGGATAACATTCGAAACTATTTTGTATAAACTTATATTTCAAAAATTCTTTCTATTTCTTTTTATTTATTAAATTTGGGCGGAAAACAAAAGAAATATAAAGACATGCAAAATTGTATTGAACATTAAAAATTTTAGACGTGAAAGCATTTTAATCTTGTATAACAGTTTATATATCTTGTATATTATCTAGAAAGAGTAATATATATAATATTAAGAGGAAATTTTTATAAAACATATACATTTCGAAACAAAATTAAAAAAATTGTTCGATTATTTTTTTCTTGAAAAAAACGACATAGTTTTGTGCAAAAACTATGCTAAATCCGTCGAATGTAACTAATCGGTAGTTTAACCAGTTAAATGTTTCCACTTTTTCGGATAAAGCATATCTAAAGTGCCATAAACGAATATATTATATGAATACAATGTACAATTAACAATAAATTTAATAATTAAACAACTATTATATTATTGTGATAATTATAGTTTAATAAACTAGAGATAATGAAGAATGTTGTATTCATTCCAAGATGAGTATACTCTTAAAAACAGTTAACTGGTTAAATAATAATGGATTTTCGAACAAATATGAATGCTCAGGTCTTCTAAGAAAATTTCCTACCGTGAAAAATTTATACATTTTCAGAAGAATATACTGATTTATAAGATCGATTATCTTCACAATTCACATATGCGCCATCTATTCACGTCAAAACCAACAAAAAAATTTTCAAAACCGAAGTGAGAATCCGAATTCGATCCCCACCCCCTCCCTCCCTTCCCCCCTTTCATCCCTTTGCTTCAATCTTAATCTCGATGCCAGGCAGGAAACATATGTAATTTCGAACCTCGAATCCACGCCATCGAACGGTCGGCCATTTTCTAATCTAATGCATAATTCTCGGCGGTCGAAAATCCCTTCCTAAATCCCGTCGAGGTCACGTGATGAAGGTGTTTAATAAAAGTGTCACGTCGCACGGAAGGTCATCCAAGAGTTCGTTTGGTGCCCAAAATCGTTATTAGAAGGGTTGCTTACGATCTTCTTTAATAGTCACTACCTGGAGAACGACATTCACTTGAGATATGAAAATATGGCGCTCGAGCTGTTGCCTTGATCATAAAAAGACGATTCAAGTGTTTATTCCCTTTCAGTTAATGCCAGGCGTGTCGTTGTGTATCTGAAGATTAAATATTTTAACCCCTTATACAACATTCTATGTGATATCACAAATAGCTCATGAAAAGTTTGATTTTCATTATTAAAACTTTTTACTTTACTTAACTTACTTATACTAACTTTTTCATTCACAATATTTAAGAAAATTAATGAAAGAGAATAAAC
>JAOUZG010017399.1:1472050-1484589 GCA_026289955.1 Argiope argentata
TATATACACTTCTATTCTACTTTAATTCGATATAGAAGAATGGTTGAGTTTTGGTATCAAGGTCAGAACTTACTGATTCAATACCTCATTCTTATGAAGATCTGATATGTAAATATTTATGATGCCCATTAAATTAGTTAGGCTTAACTGTCATATTGATAACGAGGTCAATCTTCTGAGATCCTAAAAATATCACGAAAATTCTTTAGGTATTTGACATTTTGGGTAAAAAAACGACATATGTTACTTAATACTCATAATTTGTCTTCTATACAGGACATAAATATAATCTATCCATTATATATTTAATAAAACTTCTGTTTGAAAAAGTAATTTAGAAAGCTAATTCACGACATAATTATAATACGAATTGCTCTAAATTAATTATACAACTAATTACGTATATTAGTGTCCTGTTTCGAAGACAATTTAAGGATATTAAGAAATCGGTATAATTATAATAATTGTTCTTAATTAAGTATACAACTAATTGAATACAGCAGCATTTTATTTGATTGATTTGTCAGTACTTTGTTCTGTAGGTATTTGACATTTTGGGTTAAAAGAAACGACACATTTTTCTTAATACTCATGATTTGTCTTCCATACAGGGCATAAATATAATCTATCCATTATATATTTAATAAAACTTCTGTTTGAAAAAATAATTGTGAAAGCTAATTCATGACATAATTATAATAATAATTGTTCGTAATTAATTATACAATTAATTACTTATATTAGTGTCCTGTTTCGAAGACAATTTAGGGGTATTAAGAAATCGGTATAGTTATAATAATTGTTCTTAATTAAGTATACAATTAATTGAATGTTTAAAACTTTTATTTGACTTATTTTTCTGTACTTTTGTCTGTTAAGTACATTTTATATCAATCCCGTTAGCAACGAGTACCCAACAATACTATTACGATTTTTCGATATAATCCAGCTTTCAGATTATCGGATACAATCGTAACGATATCGCAATGTATCTTATCCTAATAAAAACAATCTCATTTTGTTTTAATAAAAACAAGAGCAACATAATAAAAATTGTAAATGGTAAATTCCATGTTCTATTACGTACCCATCCACAAATGTAATGTTTTATTGAATGAGAATGATCTATAATACTATTAAAAACTACCTAATTTGCAGAAAATAACTATCATTCCAATCTTCGGAAACAAAAGACCATTAAAAGCCATATTGGAAGAGGAACTTTAGTTAGATTTTGGAAAAGAAAAGTAATTAAAATATTTTTTTCTCGTAATTGCGATTCATTTATTAAGCAAAAGACTGGGGAAATGTGGAAAAAAAGAAGCGAGCGGGCGTTAATCACACTGATTAAGTTAATCATTTGAATTGGTAATGGAATTAGATCCTCTCTTAATATTTGCCGCCGTAGCATGTGCTTTTCCCCTTTCAATGGGAAAAATGGCGAATATATCCCTACCATTTGGGGAAATTTGCTGCAACCGTTCTGTTTTCTCGAGAAAATACAATTAGGAAACACAATTAAGCATATTTTCCTGTTAACATGTTCCGCTTCATAAAAGTCCATTTAACTTTCGTTTGAAATTCAAATTAGCGAAGAGGACTACCCTCCGTAAATTGAATCCTAATTCAAAACATCAAAATTCTACCGATTCGTTTACTCAATTAAAGCAAAGGGGAAAAAAACAATCTCGACAACTAGCTGAAAATATAAAGTAAGTTTTTCAAAAATCAATGATACTTGACTGAATGAAAATTCTATTTCATGTTAGATGCCAGTAATTGCTTAATCAATATCTATCGTATGTTAATTTGTCAAATCATGGATTTAAATAAAAGAATTAATGACTTCTGATTACACATCCTTCTGGACGAAGGTTTTTGTTTTTAATCTTATGTATTCGTAATGACGAAAAATTTATATTCTTAAAAGCTTTCTGGCTCATTTTGAGAAATGATTTTACAAGCTCTTTCAAGTAAAAAAATGAATTTGAAAATTAGGATAATTTATAAATCATTGAAAAGTGTTTGGGTGTCTACATTTAAAAACATGCAAAGAATTCAACATAATGTCGAGCAATAAAGAAAACTGAAAAATTTTAACATAATAATTTATTTTAAAAAAATGCGCATACACTTGTAGATAGCATACAGCTCGGTTCATGCTTCTGTTATAAGCTCTCTTTATATCATCAAAAAGCAGTCTTTAAGTAACAAAACAGTCTACTAAAACTTATAAGCAACTGTTTTTAACTGCCGATCACTTCGGACAAAAACAAACAAATGAAATTATAAAAGCATCCACGAAACACATTTAACACCACAATAACCCTTAAGACAAAAGACATGCTTTAGAATTACCCAATGGAATATGAAAAATAATTACAGATACTCAGCGAATCAGAGGGTAGCCTTTAAGAGGATTTAGTCCAACAATTCCACTTGCATAGCTAATGCCTCCAAAATTATAAAGTCCATGGTTAACAATGACACCACGTGTGGGAATCAAGGGTCGTTGAGCTGCTGGAACTGTATGTCTTACGGTGAAGACAGTAGACACTGGAGCTGGATGGGCAACTGGCTGAACAACTACAGGGGCTGGAACGGCTACTGGCTGTTGCACAACTGGAGCTGGAACAGCAATTGGCTCTTGCGCAACTGGAGCCGCTACAGGTTCTTGAGCAACTGGAGGTGGAACGGCAACTGGAGCTGGATGGGCTACTGGCTCGACAACGACTGGGGCTGGTGGCTGAGCAACGACAACAGGTACTTCAGGAGCAACAGGTCCTTGATATGGAGAATCGATAACTACTCCAGATGGTGCACTTCGGGCTGTGCCAGGTTCGTTGGTTTTAACCACTGCTCTGAATCCACCCTTGTCAGCTATATAATCGACCCTACGAGCTCGTCCGTCTGTGTCGATTAAGTGATAGTTACCCTGCTTATTTCCATGAGCATCTCCGATTTCCATTCTAGAATTTGAGGCGCCATTGGCATCTACTATCTCGTAACTGAAACCATAGCTACCATCACTCTGCAATAAAATGTAAAATTCTTACTTTATACGTAATTTGGAAGCTACCAGGTGTCCAAAAAGTTCTCGTACTCCAAATTTAAAAAATCATTTTCCGGGATTTTTTTTTCAAGTATATTAAATTTTGCCTTACGAGTAATGAAACCATGAACTGCTTGAAGATTTTTTTCGACCATCGATTTATCTCAAAAAAATCTTTGGCCACCTCGATCCCCTGATCTGACCATCCCGGACTTTTTTCTGTGGGGATATTTAAAGGACAAAATTTATGAAGGTGATCCTCAAACAATAGATGATTTTTAAATCGCAATTACCCAAAGGATACAAGAAATCACTCCTAGCATGTTAAAACGCGTTTCGAAAAACATGCGCAAACGAGTTCAGCTTTGTCTCCAAGAAAGGAATGGACATTTTGAACATTTATTATAAATGTAAGTTCATTATTTTTTCCTTAGTTACGTTAAAAGTGCTTTTTATCATTGGCATAAAAATAATTCTTTTTAAACCTATTGTTTTTGTAGAATAAATTCACAAATCATCAGTACAGGAACTTTTTGAACACCCTGTATGATCAGCACTCTCTTTATTACATGAAAGCAGGGAATATAAAAAATAAAGAATAAAAGGACCATTTTTTAAATCTCGTTAATTAAAAAAAAATTTCTTTTGGGTAATAGTTATTGAAGTACTCTTATGTTTTAGAAATCATTGCAGTTCGTCAAATTCTGAAAACTTTTCCTTTATCAATTCTTGCCTTCCTTTTCAAATTTATAGTATCTTTCATATGGAAAGCAGTTTTTCTCAGAATTTTCTGTTATTTGTTACAATTTAGTAGATATTTTTGAAACTGAAATTATATTTTGTGATTTATTACACTTTTAGTAAATGTTTTTGATGCTGAAATTTTACTATGCTATTTATTATGCTTTTAGTAGATATTTTTAATACAAATAATATTCTGACATTTATTATACTTTTAGTAAATGTTTTTGATGTTGAAATTGCATTCTGCTATTTATTACACTTTTAGTAGATATTTTTGAAACTGAACTTATATTCTGCACTTTATAACATTTTTAGTAAATGTTTTTGATGCTGAAATTGTATTTTGCTATTTATTACACTTTTAGTAGTAATTTTTGAAACTGAAATTATATTCTGAAATTCATAACACTTTTAGTAAATGTCTTTGAAGTTGAAATTGTATTCTTCTATTTATTATGCTTTTAGTAGATATTTTTTAAACTGAAATTATATTCTGCGATTTATTACACTTTTAGTAAATTTTTTTATACTGAAATTATATTCTGCCATTTATTATACTTTTAGTAAACGTTTTGATGCTGAAACTATATTCTTCTATTTATCATAATGTTAATAGAGAAACTAAAATTTAAAAAAGCAGTATCAAAGGATAGTTTGGATAAAAATTCATTATATACGTCGACTGCTTCATCAAAAAGTTCTGAAAGCAATGATAACTAAATTTCTATAGAATATATAATAGTCAAAATATAAAAATATATGGAAGAAACAAAGGAAAATTTTCACTTATACTGTATCTTAACAATGTCATTGAAATTTAATACTCTAATTTAAAAGTTATTGATTTTTAAGAGCGAATAAGTTTTTGATTAAGAGCAAATTTATTAACAAAAATATTACTTACACTTTGTCGTCTTGTAGTGGTACTGACTCCTGTATTTACTAAAACACCTGTAGCATGGACTGCAGCAATGATACTGCAAATCAATGTAACCTATAAAAAAGTTTTTTTAAAGTACATTTCAAAATAAATATATTAAAGAAAATTTTCTAAAACCTACCTTCTTGGTAACAATTTAGACTAACCATTTTCAATTTGCACTTATGGATGTCATAAAAAAGTGCAAATTATATGTTAGGCTTAAAGACGCCATTTATTTTACTTTAGATTTTTAAGTCAAATTTTGCAACCTGACTATGATCGTTTCTTAGTAATTAAGCATATAATATTAACATGATAATAATAAATGTTTTAACATGCTAATTACAGCTTGAAGCTAATGCTCCTCTCTAGCATTGTATTTGTTTTGGAGAATCTAAACCATATATATTGCTTGTATAATAAATCAGTAGCTTAATTTACCTTAGCAGGTTAAATTAAATAATGCTGGTTAATGTGTTAATTGTTAAAATAAGTCTTAATGTGTTATCTATTCTCCATTTGAGGTTGCGTGGACGTTTGATAAAAGGATTAGTCAAAGGTATTATACTTGTTATCCAGCGACTAAGTCAGAATATATATTCTAAATATCTCTTCAACAGTTTTAGGGCAGAAAGATTTAACTGGACTAACTGAAGATGAGAATCTTTTTAACTCTGCAAACATATTTTTCTACAGCTTTCTGCAAAATAATGCAAATAAATTTTTTCATAAAATCAATATTAAAAAAATCATAAGCAAACACAATTAATTATTGAATTTAACGGAACAAAAAGATGAGATACATAATATTTTGTATTTAATAGCAAAACTTAATGATTCAAGAGTTATATTAAGCATATTTATAAAATGAATACATTTATTAGCTTTAATTTATATAATATTTTAAATTATATAATTAGTTGAATAAAGAAACTGTCAATTCCATTTCATTTTATTCTTTCAGTGCAAATAGAAAAAAAATTAGAAGATAATGCTTAGATGGTAAGATATTTTCCAAGAAAGAAAAATAATAATAATTTCGAAGAAAAGTAGAAAATGACTTGCGAAATTCAGGAAGTTTTATAATTTTAGACTCGAAAAATCTGTCAACAAAGTAATTATGTGTAATTAACATATTTATCGAGATAAAACTGTCGTTAAATTGGAAGTAAATTGTTTTTTTAAAAAGCTAATTTTTAAAGATAATCACAAATTTTAAACGGTTTCAAATAAAACACATTTTTATTAACATGAACATGTTTTGAGCGGAGTCTAGTCTATTTTTTACAACCTTTTTTACTGAAAGGAGCACAGTATGATGACGATTTCCATTTTTTG
The DNA here is from genome assembly GCA_026289955.1 of Argiope argentata. NCBI lineage: Eukaryota > Metazoa > Arthropoda > Arachnida > Araneae > Araneidae > Argiope > Argiope argentata. Next base: position 1,478,107 of record JAOUZG010017399.1, read on the forward strand.
ATTTTATTAACTTGTAATTTAACAAATGAACATTCATGTTTCTTCTGTATCCACTCATTAAAATTTATTTTAATTGATAAGATTTAGAATTTACAATAAAGGTTTATTACCAAAAGTTACTGATAAAATGTTGAGATTTCAAGATTTTTAACGTTTCCCTATTTATAAAAGTTATATTTTTGTAGCAAATTAGGCCTAAATGTTTATACAAATTTAACCGATGTTCTCAAAATGTAATCAACTGAATATTATTTTCTAAAATACTGGGCACATGATTATATATAATAATTACTCGGGGATTGTGTTCTAAAACTGATTTTAAAGTATAATTATAGTCCAAATTAGAAGTTGAAAATTTTTAAGTTCATGAAAATATAATAACTACGATATAGAAATGAGTATTTTTATCAGATCTTCAACTTAGCATGTTTAAATAAGAGTCATTTTTAAAATATAGCTGATAATTATTATGAAACTTACCTTACTCAACATGATGATTTTGGAAACTTGGTCTCAATTCACTGCCCCAGTGTGATGAACCTGAAGATGCTTAACCCTTTTATACCAACTCTTGGAATGTAGTCCCATCATTTGTAATTGTCGAACACCTTCAAAAAAAGCGGGGAAAAACCAAAACAATCAGATTCAGAATCGGAAGCGTAGGATTAATAAAGAAATCCTTGACGACAACTTCCAACTGCTTCTGCGTAATCAATCATCAACAGATCGATTGAACAGTTGGGAATCGTCTTTCATCAATTATTAATTAGCTTAAATCCTAAACTGATTGAATATTTGGACAGGGCGAGGTCGATTGTGGTTGAACGTTCCAAAAAAGGGACCCCTGGGTGTGAGTAGTCAAACAAGGACAGTAAGCAACTCAGAAGGACAACATGGAGTCGGCTAAAGTCAGGCATATATTAGAAACGCCTGCTGTTTATGATTTATGATGTAGAAGGGTGCAACTAATCGAGTTTCTGTTACGGTGAGGACTCAATGACCATGTCTTTCGTAGCAGCAGCCCCGGGACTAGAAAAATTACCTGCTCTGATGCAATCAACGAATCAACCACAATAACATATAATTAAAAGCTTATTTCCAGAAGTCCCGGTAATTAATTAGTCCTTCCAACGTCGTTTTGTCAAATGTCTCCAAAAGTGTAAGGAAGTAGCGATGTGAATGACTTGTTGTTGCTTTTTTTCGCATGTAATCATACATCTTGTTATTGTTTGAGCAACATCGTCTAACTTGCTATGTAAATGTAACAGCTTCTTTCTATTACTCAATACCATTTTGGAACGGTCTTCAAGGTCTTTAATTTGTCCATTCTGCGATTCGATTTTAAGTGTGCGATGAATTAATTAAACGTAAGACAGTAACCAGTTCTAACTTGATGTTATCGACAAGGTTGTTTGGAGAAAAAAAATTGATGCTAGTGTTTAAATTATTAATTCTCAATTTTTCAACTGTTAATATTTAATTATGTAAATCTGCAAATCCTTCTTTGAATCACCTGTTGATTTTTTATTCTCGCATAAATGTGTCATTAATAAGCGTGGACAATTTAAATACAAGGTGAGCAAATTTGTTGCTTTTGTAAACATTCGAAATAGAAGTTTGCATAATCTTATGGGAAAAATCTTTACAGAATAGTTTTGGAAAGATTGTCCTCCAATGTTTCTGTTGCTAAGTTTTATTTAATAATATTTAAAGAGTATTTTATAATTTACGAACTCTTATATTTCTTTTGAAAAGCTGAAATTCTTTTCTTTCTTTTTTTAATAAGAGGCTGTGGTTAAATTTTAATAAAATAGTCAATCTTTTCTGTAAAATTTTGAGAATATTTTACTAATACCCTTTGTTTAGAATTGATGAAAATTTTTAAAATTTAACGTTTTAACAGTTCATTTAAAATTGGAATTCAATCATTTAATTTCAGCTTTTCTTAATTGGATTTTTTACTTATATCTGCCTTCCAGAGATTAATATTTTCTTAGTTGGATTTTTTACTTATGTATACCTTTCATGAAAATGCAGAATTACATTTCGAGATTAAAGAAAACGATTTTTGAAACATTTTTGAACATGTAAATTAGATAATATGCTTCAGAATAAATTGATTAACAGAAATTAATATATAGAAATATGTTATTTCCTTGAATTTCAATTTATTTTATGTGAGTCTGTTTAATTTAAAACAGTAAACCGGATAGTCAGTTTATGTAATTAGAAGTTTAATTTTAAAAGTTTAATGCTTGTTCGCCTCTCAGTATCTTTCGATTAACATAATTGTATTCGATTATATAATTAAATTATTTCGATTAATAAATTATTATTAATAATAAAGGATATAATTTATTAATCATTTTATCAAAATGATCAGTTACTATTAATGATAACTGTTTGATTGCACAGTTATTATTAATAGCAAACGTTTAAAATATAATAATATTGTTTTATGTAGAGCGTATTATGACCACATAATATGCTCAATATGAGACGTAAGTGACTGATGAAAACATTCAAATGTGATAATATAACCTTTTTTTAATAAACAAATGTGAACATAATTTTGAAACTAAATTCATTTTTAAAAAGAATTCTGGTCTCTTTTTCATTTCCTTTCGGAAATATATTCTTTTTTTATATGGACAATCATATTTTCTATCAAATTTATATATTATACATATAAAATTTTATATTGATTGGAGGAGAAAATGAAATTGTCATTCGAAAATGCCTGTATAGAACTTTTTCGTTGCCAAATTGTGGTGAAAATATTCCTTAAATTTAAAGATGCAACGTATTTAATGCAATTTTTGAGTTCTTGAATTTGTAAACAGATTTGAGTCTATTCCAAAGCTTTTAATCGTCTTATTTGGACATCAAACGTGTATCATATAAATTTATAAACTTGCTTTCATTTTCCCTTTCTGTTAAGTAATTGATACAACGATCATATAATATTCTACCGGCTTTATTTTTATTTGTATCAATAGGATAACATATTTTTAAAATAGTAACTTTCGAAGTAGATAGTAAAAACCCAAACGGTTAAATAATTAACCTATGCAATTTTTGTTTCAAATGAAATCGTATATATATTTAACATGGAGATCATAAAAAAAATTACAACTAATTCTCTAAAATTTTAAAAGTCTAACTAAACAAGAATTGAAAGATATTATATTATCTTTTTGCGGTCCGATGTCGAGTGTGACCCGACATTCAAGACTGTGAATTATTTTGACGTTTTATTTATTTATTTTTCAAATTTAATGTTAAAAACGCCTACATAATGTTTAAGAGATGTAGATAATTTTTTAAAGAAATTCGACTGAAAAGAAGTATGTATATTTATTTTTCATAGTAATAAACAAATCTTTATATTAGGTGAATAATTTTGCATCTAATTATTTTTTGAACTGCAAAGGGTTAACTTCCATTAATAAAAGAGAACATGAATTTATTACAGATCTGCAGGCTATGTTCTTTGACTTAGATCTAACAATTTGAGAACAAATATACTTTAATTGTCTGAATTACGGACCTTATAATAATGTTGTTGAAACATTTATTATAATTTTAATTAATTAAATTAAAGTGATTTTTCAGGAGCTTCTGTAATAACTTCCAAAAATAGAAAGACAAAAAATGGATTTTAAACCATTTTAACATCGAAAAGAATTTTTATTAATATCCATTCAGCTGTGCATTTTTTTCTAAAATATAAAAATGTATAATTTTTAAACATAATTTTCTACGATACTTTCGTTGTTGAAATAAATTGTTGTATCTTAATTGTATTATCAAATATTGAAACTTATATATTTTTTCCCTTGTAGAACTTTTAAGAAGAAATATTACACTTATTTCATGGCTATTTTACATAAGGAATAAGAAAGAGAAATACAGTACCAAGAAATATAACACGTAAGTATCCAAACAACTACATTTTTAACAGCATTTTATTATCTGTGTTTTTATTCCATTAGGAAAATTCATATATGGAATTATTATAATTATCCCATTAAAATAAAACGGCTTTAATGTATTTCACACTGTGAGGTTTAAAGATATTCTTGAGGAAATCATGATCAGGTTACACAAAAGGAGATTGATTTAAATTAAGCACATCTAATATCCAACAAACTAGTTGGCTATCAAAGGCGGATCATTTATAATGTATCATTAAGGTTTATTAAATAAATATTTTCATCTTTATGTTCCTATTAATTTTAATCAATATTTCATTCTTTATAATGTATTCCTGTTAGACGAAGAAATAATTTTTCTATTCATAAATAGTAACGTGTATTTCATTCAAAATAGAATCACTTGTAAAAACAGATTTTTTTTTCTGTTAATACTTATTAAAGTTTCTTCTTTTAAATATTCTCAGAAAATTTTCTCGTGTTTTACGATATTCTTTTCAACAACGCATATACTTTGAAAACAATTTTCTATTTTAAGTAACCAATGTAATTTTATTCCTAGGAAAATATGCATATTTTTTTTATTTTATTAATCTTTTTTTAATCTCATGGTATATTTAGTTCCGTAATATGATATATTGCTGAAGGAAAAAAATACTAAGTAGGCACTTTTCTAAATGCTCGATTTTATGCTTATGAAATTTTTTTAAATATTATAAAGATAAATTCACAAACGTAGTAGTAGAATGAAATGCATATATTTTTTTCGCAAGTACAAATAATTAGAGGAAATTTGAGACGATTTTCTCCAAGCAGCTTTTGGGTTTTCTTTTATTTATAATTTATTTATTTCTAAAATTATATTTATAAGTTTTTATACATTTTTGAGCAGTCATAAAGGCAACAATAACGAATTAAAGTATAGAGTTTCATTTTTAAATGTAAATGGTTATTTAAATTTTTGATGATATAAAAATATCATAGAAGATTCAAAGATAAAAAATCTATTAAAAAATAATGAGTGGGTTTAAAAGCATTTGAATTAATTTAAGAATAATTGTGAACATATTTAGTTACATCTATAGAAGCCTTCTAACATAATAATAATAAGTAATAAAAGAGTGTTGATAAAATGTGTCATATTTGATAAAACACATTATAAGAAATAAAATCAATCTATTTTATACTTTTGTTTCAGATCAAGCTTTTTCTATTATTAACCACTAATTAATTTGTAATAGTTCAACGTAAAATATCCATAAAAATAACAATCCGAAAAAAATTATTATATATTTTATGATAATTTTTACTTTTAAAAAAAATACAAAATTATACGATTATACAAATACATACAAAATTATACAAATTATACAAAATTATACGATTATGAATTACTTTTAGAAGAACAAATCTATAAATAAGAAAACGATTTTATTTGACTATTTAATTTCAAAAATTAACGTTAAGATGTTTTACCTTAATTCGTTTTATTTATTTAACCATTTTACTGTATTCAATTTCCATAAAATCTCTAATGTTTAACTTAATATTTTTGTTTCCTTCAACCAAATATTTTTGCGTATTTTATTATGACAGATATTAAAGTCTAGTATGGTTGTATGTGAATCCAATGAAATTTAGTTCAAAGATAATATCAAAGTAGAATTAATGATGTAGTTATTTGTTACCCTTTGTTTAGTGAGTTCCATCTACTAAATGAAAGTGGTTGCTTTTTTCAAATTCTATAATTTCATTATCTGAATCTTTATATGAATTGCAGATATAATAAGCAAAATATTTCTTCTTTTCCTTTCAATATTGTTAGGGAACCATTTGATTAATTATTTGATGAAACAGAGAATTTTATTACAATAATAAAATTAAACAAAGAAAAGTATACAAAAAAAATTTTAAGTTGAAGAAATCCAGGATGAAATTAGGGACTGATTAAATTTTCATTCCTAGTAAAATAATTTTATAAACTTTAAATGACTTAAAAATCAACTTTCTGCAATTGTATATCCTAGATAGTTGATCTCTCGCTATTTTTTAATTAATTACGTTCATAATTAGAAAAGATTTTGAAAACAAAAACTTCAATACAAATATTTTAATTTACATTAAAGTTATGAATATTGAATTAAAAGATTAGTATACAAATCCTTTAATTTTCTAAAATATTACATTTTTATTTATAAATAATTATATCCAATAATTATATCCAAAATAATCCAATTCTTAATTTTTCAATTATCACAATTTATATATATATATATATATATATATATATATATATATAAAATAGTTGTTTTAATTCGAATTATCTCGTTTAATTAATTAATATCGTCTTGCTACTCTGCAGGTATTTTTAACAATAATGACAATGAAATAAGTAAATAAATAAGATGTTAAAATGATGCATAGTCTTGAATGGGGAATGAGAGTTACCAATCGAAGGCAAAGGGTTAATTTAGTTCTTTTTCTGAGACAAAAAAATTACCGAAATTTCAGTAATTCATTTAGAGTTCAACATGATTTGTGTTGAAAA